>JAYJLV010000056.1:10672136-10704489 GCA_036873485.1 Torymus texanus
TATTCGGAAGGGATCAACAAACTAGAGCAGCGTTGGACGAAGTGTATAAGCCTAAAAGGAGACTATGTTGAAAAATAAAAAAGGTTTAATACAAACAATTAAATAGTATTTATTTTTGCACGGACTTTTCAAACGACCCTCGTAAGTTGTCGACGTAACCAGCTTATGGAAAATATTAATGGAAATGCTCAAAAAATATTTCAGTGCATTTTTATGTAAAGTTCTCTTTTTTCTGAATAAATATTTAGTAACTAATTAATTAAATGAAAACCGTAGTATATGATCGGTAAGACAAGAACCGCGTTTTTACTCTGTTTTTTTTTCTCATCGATTTCAGATCATCAACTTCCTGGGCAGCATCGGCACTTACGTCGCGCTCGCCGTGCTCTGCATCACTGCCTCCCTCAAACCCTCTGTCGAAGGTGCCTTCTACTTCCTGGTGTTTATTGGCTCGGCGACCTGGTGGGCTTTTCATCGCGAGCTCCGTCGTGGCTTTGCGGTCATAGGCCGTATGGTCATGGCTGTCGTTGCTCTCCACATCGTCGTCCTGCTATCTTACCAGAACCAATGGCCCCAAGAGTTTCTACCTATGAATGGCACCTGGGCTCGGTACTTCGGTCTCGTAGCCGTCTACGAGACGAATTGTACCGACCCGAGGAATGTGGAATACATCGACGATGCTGATTGGTCGACATACGCGTACTCGCTGAGGCTTTTCCTGCTGTACTTCGTCCTGGCGCTTCAGTCCAAGTTCTTGTTTAAGAAGCCGGCAAGTGGAGAGATTTTTTTTAGTGTTTCTTTTTTCTACAAAGAGAAAATATTAATGGGGGTTCAGGGATATAATTCGCGTACAAGTGGATTGTGATTGTTTGAAGTAGAGAGATTAAAGTTTTCTCATTCAAAACTTTTTTTAACTGAAACCATGCTCTACTTGTACGAGAATTGAGGTCTTTTGGGTTTACAAATATAGTAAATGGATGATTTTGGTTTAATTTTATCTATTTCATTGCATTATTAAAAAATAACCATTGGTTGAATGAAATTTTTAAGAGGTAACTATTTAATCGGTTACTAACAATATCATTTATTTTATTTATTCACCTATGAAATATTTTAAGCAACTACAGACAAAGTCAGTTTCATTAATTTCATATAATAACATTTACAACTAAAAGAACGCAACGCCAAAATCTTCTATCTCAAATCTAAACTACAAAGATAAAACAAATCAACTTTACACTTAACACAAAAAGAAAATCGACGAATGAATACTATACTTTTGCTATACGTGACAATTCTGCCAACTAACAGAGGACTTTTGTGTCTGTTTTCAACTTCTGTAACGTTTTCGCAATTAACTCTATAATACAGTCAAATGGGCCTTGCTAAATATTTTATTTCTCCGCTGTAACGTTTCATCTTTCGGGCTAAAATGCAATTAAATTAGAATTCCTGTATATCTATGAATATACACCGTAAAAATTTTCTATGGTAAAATTGAGTCGTGTAACGTACTAATTTTTCATTAAAACGAAGAATAAGACAGTTGCGCTTTTACTAACGAGGCATTACAGGCTAAGCAAAGAACGCGGCTGAGTGGCAAGCTAGAAACGTTGGATACGCCGTTATCGCGGCACGTGTCCATACGCAAAAGGACGCCATCGCAACGCTGGCAATCCGCGAGACGCAAGGCTCGAGTAAGGATCTGTTGTATCCTGCATGAGCCGCCTCTTTTTTTTTCTTTTTATTCAAAATTTCATTTTTCTTTATCATCTTTTGTGCCCAATATTTACATTTCTCGCTGTTTTTTGAAATTTATTAAGACCGCTTGTAAATTTGCAGTACGTATTGATATATCATTCAAATGATTTTGTATGATTAAAATCGTTGTTAGTGCACGTGAGTAATCTGCTAAGTATTATACATAACAACGCTTCTTTTGATAAAATTATGTTACACGTATACAGCGCCAGAGAATGTATCTCGCCAATATATACCTCTCACATAGTATATACATACAAACACGAGCTAAGCTACGACAATTATACATGGCCATGAATATTCTTTGGAGGAGGAGTGTTTGTTTAGCGAGCTGCGAGGAGATTCGTGCATTATTATATATTTTATATATCGTTCTTAGTTTTGGTTGCCGCTATATGTATTTAGTTTGCCCGTATTTTAGAAGCCGACAGCCGAGCCCCAGTCGGCACAGCCCAACGAGAGGACGCCTGTACGTATTCGAAGTACCGCTTTTTTCTCTTTTTCTTTTCAACACGAATGCAAAATATATAGATATATACATGTTTGTGTACACTACAGATCCAACTATGTGTATAGGGAAATAAGCGTAGATGTTAACGTTACCATGAGTAAAAAATAAAAATTTGTCGTTTAGTATATAATAATTGTTTATGCACAATGTTTATACACACTTCTTTTGCACATCAATGTGATTGACTTTAATTATTATGAAAAATTATCTTTTTTTTCCTTTTTCTTAACGGTATTTTTATTGTTTTTTACTATTTTTGTATTCGTGTTTTTATTAATACCTTTTTTAACTATGCAACTGCATTAAGCTTACGTTATTCGATCCTATTGGTGGAGGTATAATAATAGTGACTTTATAAATGTACTCAATTTTCATTTCTGTAAATTCAAAAGTTACAATTACGCTTCGTAAGCAGAAGCTTGTATTTTTGTCATACCGCTTCGTATGTTTTTATTTTATAATTAACTTTTTACAATTATTTTGAGCTTAATATTTTTATTTATATACGGTCCCCGTAGCTTCACCTTCATATTAACAATAATGTTTTTTTTTTGCTAATTTTACATTATTCCCATCATAATTTTCCGTTATTAGTCAATTTAAACGTTCGCGTCGAATCATCCACACTAGAGATTTTACATTAACAATTTATCGCCACAGTTGATGAGGTTTGGATCGGGTCGCGCTGGAATACTGCAAGACTCTACTGGTAGTGTCATCGTTCAAGATGGTCAGCAGGACGATAGCATTCAGCTGCAGTCGCTTAGCGAAGGTTAGCGCAATTGTTAATGTTTGATTAGCTTTGTTTATGCAATCGCGTTTATTTATATGCATGTAATAAATAATCTCTATAGGCGTTTCAGAGGAAAAACCTGGTGCCCTGGAACACGTCATCATGGCAGTGTTCTCAGTATTCCAACTCGTCGTCAATTCGTCTTATCTGGCTACCAACATCATTATGATGGTAAATTAAAAAAAGTTATTACTAGAATAATTTCTGATATATTTTCGTGAAGCAAACGTCGATAACGAGATTTTTAAGAGTTAGTCAATGAGAGAATTTTATTTTGAGTATTATTTTCTAAAAAAATTTTTCCAACATTTTTTTATTTTATACTTTTCTGGAACCGATTTTTTATTTTCAGACTTGGAGTATCATGTATCATAGTTGGACAACATTTGCCTTGTTATTGTGGGCGCTAATATTGTGGATGGTACCGAACAAAAGGGCGTCCATGATGAAGTGCTCACCATTCATTGTTTTTTACTCAACCATTCTACTCCTTGTTCAATATGTATATAGCATGGATCTCACCGAAGCAGAATTACCGACGATTATACACGGCATAAAAATGGCCGATATTGGTTTTAAGAAAACTAATGAATTAAGTTGCTGGCATCTTGTAGTTAAGGTAAGAATGCTTTCATAATTTATATTTCAAACTATAGTAATTGTTTAGTCATTTATCAATTAGCCTATTATTTGCTTACAATTTAAAAAAAATGTATATTAAAATTGATGACATTGCATTTTCTTTGTTGAAAATATAATTAGTTTTAATAATACCAAAAAGTACCGTCTAATACACAAAGATAAAGTTTTGAAAAATAGCACGCATCAACCGAGAATAATTGTAGAATTTACTGGTTTTCGCACATAAAAAAGATACACAATCGTAAAAATAGAAACGACAATAAAAAACCGATCGTAATGCTTTTCCAGTGTCTATTCATGTCGATGTTTTGGATCACAATGCGACAATACACGGCGGAGAAAATGAGGCAGCGTAGATCGTCAGCGCTACGAGACATGGTGGCGCCGCTGCACGTGTCAGTGTCAACCGCGACGACGGCGATGAACAATCAAAACGAGCCCGAGATCAAAAGCAAATTCATGAAGGATGTCGGTGGTGTGGTTAAGCGATTTCTCACCAAATTCTGGATCGCTGTCGTAGCCATTATGCTGTTTACAAGTGGCATTACCGGCGAACGCATGACTGTTTTCCGCATTGTTTATATGTCGCTGTTTTTGTTTTTCATCATCACTTTCCAGGTGAATACATAAATTATTTCAATTATGATAATATATACTATTTGTTGGTTGTAAACGAAATTTAACACTTACAATTGTACGTCAGATATCATGGGTAGCATGGAGAAAAATGATGTACGGATTTTGGATAACAGTCATTGGATACTCTGTTATAATGTTGATACTGGTGTACACGTACCAGTTTCCGGATTTCCCAGAGTATTGGGAAAAATATCTACACATCTCGCGAAACTTGTAAGTTATGGCCTCTCAGCTGTTCATTGTTACCGGCGTACCCAAATTCTTGCACTAAAAATAATAGCTGACGCAAGTGGGAAGACACTAACGCGTCAAAAATTCATTAAGCACAAATTAAGATAAGAATTTGGGTGAAAGACGATAGCGTATTCTTTGTGAATCTAGCGCGAGACCTAAATAACGATACTAATGATTTCTTTCAGGCAAAAGGATATTGGCCTAATTACTTATGATACCAAAGACTTGTTCGTAAGACTCCTCACGCCGACCTTTTTCGTGATCATTACCGTTCTGCAGATCCACTACTTCCACAATGATTTCCTCGAAGTCACGAACATCAAGCGAGCGTAAGCCTTTTTTTTTTAAGATTTCAGACAAAATTACGTCAGAGTGCAGCGTACGCGAATAAGTTTATCATTGTTGTGTTTTATTTTAGTGCCGAAGCCGAAGCTGCGAGGAAAGACAGCCTTGGTTACTCGCCAAGTACAATTCCGATTGTTTCCCCAACCGAGGTTTTCGTATCCGACCATGACGACGATACGCATGTGTTCACTTTGAAAGAGCTCAAACGTAAGTGTGATTCAATTGAAAGATCAGCTTGTATTTGGAATGATTTACTGGAATAATGTGTATGTTTTATATCTTTCAGATATGTCGAAGTTAGAAAGATTAGCTCTCATGCGAAAAATATCGACTTATCTTTATAATTTTTACAATCATGTGTGGCTCTTCCTGGAAATACATATGCAAAAAATCATTTTTATCTCTTTTGTACTTTTGTGCATTGATGACGTAAGTTTATCACTATTTAAAGATTATTGTAAAGACTTACTAATAAGAAT
This sequence comes from Torymus texanus, assembly GCA_036873485.1. Taxonomy (NCBI): domain Eukaryota; kingdom Metazoa; phylum Arthropoda; class Insecta; order Hymenoptera; family Torymidae; genus Torymus; species Torymus texanus. The sequence continues at coordinate 10,677,541 of JAYJLV010000056.1, forward strand.
TATTAATCACCAAAAGAATTCTTTTTTGTTACAGGTATGCGCCATCAATTTCTTCTTTATACTGACTATAGCTATTGCAATCAATTTTAGACGTACCGCACAAATAATGGTCATAAATGTCATGGCTACAGCAGTTGCTGTTTTGATGGTCATCAAAATGCTTTATCAAATTGACTATATTAAACATGAAGACTGGGATCGTAATTGTACTGTAAGTGGAATCTACGGTAACCATTTATACATATATAACAAATATTTCCATCTTTTAAACAATATAACGATTACAGGAACATATCGAAGGAAACTCAACAACGAACGACAGTATCGTTATCAAAACTTATAATATGGCAGAGTGGATAGGCATGAAGAAAGTCGACGCAAGTTTCAGGCTATCCGAACTACTCGAGGGCTACATCGGCATAATAACTGTAACGACGTTCCGCGCGATTATCTCCATACGCCAATGGTTCTTCCGCCAGAGCAACGGCCAACCATTGGGTACGCCGATGGTTATGTTCCCGAACATCAAGCGAGCGGATGCAGATAAGGGTATAGTGCCTTGTCTCAAGTTCCTTTTCAACTACGGTTTTTACAAGTTCGGATTAGAGTTCTGCTTGATGGGCATTATCCTGTTGATCGGAACCAGGCTAGATTTCTACTCTCTTCTGTACAGCATCTGGCTAATGGTTCTGTTCTCGATGAATCGAAAAACTACCTCAAGAGTTTGGCCGTTCCTCAAAATCTTTGCCATTGTGCTGCTGCCGGTGCAGTATGCGCTGGTTGTTGCGCCGCCAACTTGGTTATGCATAGGTACGTGTAGATTTTTTTACACTACGGCCTTTTACTTATCTGTGGATGTTTAATTTCATTATTTTATTTTTTAATTTTCAAGATTATCCTTGGAGCGATTCCGAAATTCTGAAAGGACTGCAAGAATGGATGTACTTGCCAGATCCAGATTCTCGTCCTAATCCAAAGAAACTCCTTTGTAAGTAAAAAATTTTCTTTCAAGTGATTCATAAAATAAAATTATTTTTCCTTTTACTTACGATTGAATTATACTTTCAGGCGATTTCCTCTTACTTCTTATGATAGTACGCCAGAGTCTCGTTTTCCGAATAGAACAACGCAGCGTAGAAAGCGGACAAGAATTCGTTGCCGGCCATAACTATTCCGTTTACGAGGATATGGAAAAGCCAAACTTTATCAATCCAGTGAAAGATTACGTTTCGCAGATACACACTTGGCTGGATGTCTTCAAACGTGGCAGCATGATGAGTTTGATGTGGATAACGTTGTCCATTATGTTCTTGGCTGGCACAAAGCGAACCAATCTGTTCTCGTTAGGCTACTTGATCGGTGCTTTTGTATTTTTGTGGCAGGGCAGTGACTTTTACTTGAGGCCTGTCAAAACTATTCTAAAGTGGTGGAATATTTTAATAGGATACAATATTTTTGTTATATTTTGCAAGACGATTTTCCAGGGTATTGGATGCGTATTCATTCAAAACGTAAGACACGATCTTTTACTTTTAAAACTTTACAAAATATACTTATATCATAATGATTGGTACGGCATTTTCTTTTTAGCTGGAAGCTTATGCTTGCTGGGTGATTCAATTACTAGGCGTAGCGTGTCTGAAAAAGTTCGAAATTTTAAACGAACAGTTCAAGTCCAGTTCTGCGTGCGAAGTTGATCGTGAGGACATTGGAATGGTGTGGGACGGATTGTGCTTCGGCTTTCTACTGATTCAGAAGCGTCTTTTCCGTAGCTATTATTTCTTTCATATCGTGGATGAAACGAAGGCAATGAGTATTTTGGCATCGCGAGGTGCGGAGTTGCTCGAAGAGTTGCATCAGAAACGTATCGCGGAGCAAGAAAATATAGAGAAGGCAGTGCTGCAGAAGATTAAGTTCAAGATGGACAAGATCAAAGCTAATCAAAGGAAAATACACGGGCCGAGTTATAAGGAACCGAAAACTCACAAAGTTGGTAAGTGCGATGAAAATATTGGTGGATATATTACAGGTAGATTTATCGAGACATTGATTAATTTTCACGTACATTATGTATTATTCAAAATGTGTATATACTCTATGAATCATTATTCACGATTATTTATGTAATTGGAGAAGAATATTTTAGTTAAATATATCCAAGATTTAAAATAGGTGATTAAATGTAAAGTATCAATTGTTTTACTTTGAATGGCATTAATAATTTAAGTACGTGCAAATTAATTAAATATTTTAATTAAGATGATTCAATTACAAAAATTTGTACTCGAAAGCAGTGATGACCTGAACGAGTGAGAGCGAGAAATTTTCTCCATGACTAATACGACTACCTATCTATTTTCATATTAATACATTAATTCATAACTAAAACCTTCATTATTCAATGCATATGCAATACATAGTTTTAAAACCGTTATAAGTATAACGCAAAAAGAGAATTGATGTCACGTATAAGTTGAACGTAACATTTAAACTGTAATTTCAACACACTCACAAGAAAGTTACTGAATTTTATGCTCAAACCACTTCCGAATCACCTGAAAACCCTTTAAAAGAAGGCGAAGCTCCTCTGGCCCGAACGTCCAGTATGTCATCCTGCATCTCGTCAACACACACGCCCCCACAGGGCTACCAAACTCCCATCGACGAAGACGAGGATGAAGAAGAACCTCCACCACTGACGCCTCGCGCAGCTTCACTTTTACAAGCGCCCTCACCAAATTCTGCAATAATGTCAGTGAGCCTTCAGGGTTACCTCGAACCCACACGCATATCATTCGGTTCGCCGCCTTCGAGCGAACTGAATCCACGCGGTCCGTCACCAGATGAAACCTTCCCGGTGTTCTCACCACCGCCGTACGACGAATCTAGGCGTGATGGTGAGGAGAGGAGGTTGAGCAACGTCGAGAGGCGGCATAGAAGACAATCGAGCTATGCTGAGAGCTCCGTGTTATGGGCAACCTCACTGAGAACACCCAGGAGGTCCATCATATCAACGGCCTCGAGATCGCCCCGGTCACATCATACGTGTAAAGCAGTCGTAGATGCTTTTGTTACGCTGCTGTCGTCGTCGTCGTCATTGTTGGTGTCGTTGTGCGGTGTTATTGTTTTGTAAATAAGCTTAGAATAGAAGGCTGTTGTATATAAGGAGTAAAATGTTACTTAAAATACTGTAACATCTTTTAAGCTGGGGGTTTATAAGAAAGGCGCGATGGATTTCAAGATTGGAAAGACGAAGAAAATCATCGTAATGTAAATAAGTATACTGGATTCACCTGCAGCTGAAAATCGTGAAATCGACATTTTTATGAGAGTTTTTTAAAATGTTTACTTGCTTCATTACGATATTAATAAATAGTGAAATTTGTGAAATGTGTAAATAGGAAAAAAATTATAATGTTAATATTTGTTATGAGAAAAATGAAAAAATACTTGTTATTTTAGTAAACTAAGCACACCATTGCTCTACTTAATGCACTTGCAGTCATTCATTTAGATAATATCATTCATGCTTTCCTTTTTCAATCACTTTTCTATAACTATTTAGATCTCAGTTTCTTCATTATATACTAATATACCTGAATCCTTGTATGAATGGACGAGTGATTTATAAGTTATTCCAAGGCGACATTTATTATATATTTTTGTAAAATATATTTATCAAGCTTTTTTTATTTTCTTTTGTCTCCACAGATACTTTGTATAAACCACTCGAACGACCGATGTATATGCATTATGCGCCGAAAACTCATGGACAGGGTAATTTTTACAAAATAAGTTCTTTACAGCCCCGAATATCCCTTGGCCCTGCAGACTCCAGAAAACTCATAAAATTTCTTTAGATGATCCAATTTTGTAAATAACCTGTAAATTATGTAGAATACGTTATAGCCGTTGTCCTTAGTATTTCCTTTCATTTTTTAATTATTATGAAATTAAATAATCTTATTCCTTTAAGCATGCATAATTAACGTCATTATTCAACGTTATATAGTATTATATTTTATATTGTAATAAGATTACTTTTTATTCGTTGCTTCGTGACTGTATTTTTACACTGCTTTTTTTTTTACTATGAGTTCATTTTATAAAATGATTAATTTGATTTTTTTCCCATATAGCTGTAAGGTCGGGAGATTATTACATGTTCGATGATATGGATGATGACGATCTGACCGATCTGTTCCCTGAGAAAGACATCTCAGAGGAGGAAAATAAACGTCGCGAACGTGAACAACGACCTCGCCGCATGACAGTCTCTGAGGTGAGTTGTTCTTTCTACGGTTAATTTAAAAAAATTATTTTATTTCATACTTTCTTATATTCTATTTATGATTATGATTGTATTAAGTTATGTATTAAGATTGCATAAATTCAAATCGTTATTTATAATTATTATTCAGGCTGAAAGTGCAATCACAACACAAATACACAATATATAAAGTTTATTTGTAGTCGGTGATCTCATTGCCAGTTACAATAACTAACGAACGTTACTACAAATAAATTTAGCATGGTAATGACTATATAATAACAAGCCTTCTATACACTTGAAGCAACACGTAACTTAGAAACCACAGTAAAATGAATGTTTTTCTGTTGGGAATAAAAGCAATATAGCTTTGAAAAACACAGAAGTGACAAGCGCGCAATCAGATTGAGTACTGTTTAGAGTTTTAGCAGATAATATTTTGCAATTGCTACGGCGCAAAGCTAGAGGTTTTCGCAGACAAAATTAATTATTTGCTTATGATTTACGATTTTTACGGTTTTCTCTCTCCATCTCCCTAATGCATATTGAATTTGTTGTTTATATCCCCTTGAATGTTACCCTCGAATCAGTGCTTGTCATCAAATTGGGTATATAACATTTTTTTTTCTTCAAATAATTTATTAATATTACGTCACTTATTAATATAATAAACCTTTGAGAATTTTTTACTTTTTTTTTTATACCTTTTTATAATTTTATTTTACTCAACGTATTTCATTGTCATATAAAGTTTCGCCATGCATTGTTTTTTCACAGTCAAAATCGAAATAAAAGTAAAAAATTATCAATATCATTTTACATATTATACATATATACATACCTATATTGTACACTCACATACGCACATACAATTATAAATAATTATACACACATACATACGTGATGCGCGCGCATGAAAGAGCGAGGGAAAAGCTGCCCGTGCAGCGGGCGATCTGGGATCGGAGAAGCGCTTCATATTTCTGAGATGGTGCCGAACTTTTCCAGCTGATGAACACGCTGATTAAAACAGACATTGAAATAGCGACACACGTCGCCTTGTACGGAGGAACGCAGAAGGACGCTATGAAAATCCGGCGCAGGAGCGTACCACTGACCCGCAAGAAATCGTCCATGTCCTATCTGAGCGCTCGTTCCGATACCGACACTGCCGCGGCCACCGATGTGAGATTGTCCTCCAACATGTCCTGCATGCCTATCACACTCTCTTTCTCTCTTATACTCTTATTTCTTTAACTCTCGCGCTGCTACATTTCTTTTGTGTACATTATACTTGTTCTCATATACATATAGACATTATATAATTCTTCTTATACATCGTTCATCTCGTTCATTTTCTTGCATCGATTCACTAAACCTCGATAATTTTATCTTCTTTTCTGCTGATTTTTGCCTTTTTTGTTGTGGTTGTTGTTATTATTGTATATACTATATCTCTCGTTCATTTTTCTCTCGTCTTCGTATCCTGTAACACTTGTTTAGGAGGCTGGGGGCACACTCGTCGGCCTGCAAAAAAAAATCTACGCCTTGGTCATCATTTTCAACATTTAATTTCGATCTTTATTTTAGTTTATGCTTTTTATGTATATATACAGCTATTGAGGAGCTTTGCAGATTCGGACGGTGCTTCACGAGTGGATATAGACTTGTATATTCCAGTATATAACACCCGTGAATTGTCGTCTGCGTATAACATTATGGTTGAAGATTTTTTTAATTTGAACAATTTTTATAACAATTTATTGATGCACGGTAGTTACTCTTTTGAACACTTTTTTATAGCTTACCGTTATTTTTTTTGTAGAAACTACGATTAATTTTTAGTATACTCTTTTATTAATTTAATATAATTATCATGTAATTTTTCAGTATCTTTTCTTAATTTTACAAATATTAACTTTTTTCCTTACTAACTTTTTATCCTTTTTTACGTTTCTTTACAATGTTTGTGTTAAACGATGGTGCTAGATCATTGCAGGAAAAAAAAAGATATTTATCCTGCAACACCGAAGCATCACCTTTGATTTACTGATTTTTCACATCATAGACCAGCTCACTACGTTAATAATTGCAGCATAATGACAACTATTAATTTTTTTTCTACAGGAGAAATTACGTTCTTCTTATCAAGGCTTCGCCAATAAAAAATAGCCAGCTTATTAAATCAATGTGAATTCAAAATCAAAATGAAGAAAATTCTAATCTAATAAATTATTAAAAAGTTTAGTTAAAATTCATGTTGATGAAGACTTCACATTTATTTTTCAAATAATCAAACGAAAAAAAAGAAACATTTGACTTTGTTCGCAAGCTTGCAGCTAATAAAAACAAACTGCGTAACAACAATGTTCAGTGGTATATTGTGCACAGTAGTTTGTCGTAAACATATATGCGAATACTTCCTTCGGAGGTTCATCCATTAACGCATCTCCAACTCACCAGAACGAAATATACTGTTTCTCTCCCCGAACAGCTGCCCGAACAAGCAACTCTGAGCTCAGCGGACGAGGACGCAACGGAGCGCGAGATCGACGAGGATCTGGACATGTCGGATAAGGATGAAGTCGACCATTCTAAGACTAAGGGCCAAGTAGCTGAGGATAAGGTTTCATTCTTCACTTACTTCAAGTTCATCTGGGCATTCCTCAACAGCACCATGGTGTCGATGACGAGGTGTCTCAATCGCTATTCTAATGATTACAGATACGTGAGAAAGATTTTGGCTAAGGAGAAGAAGTTGTTGAAGGTACGGTTGTCAATTGTACAATTGTCATAGACGTGAAATAATTATTATAATATTTGTTGATAGGCTAAACCGGATTTCCGAATGGGCACACGACTTGGTATAAGTAAAATATGGCAGCCATTGCCGATAGTCAAGCAGAGGTAACGCTAACGGCTTTTTCAAATCGACGGTTTAACATTGTTTTTATTAATTGTACCGCTTTTCTTCAAATCAAATTAGATGCTTACGTAGAAACAAAAGTAGACATTTTGAACTATATACCAAACATAATAATGAAATTATTCTATATTTTAGTTGTTATAAATGAAAAGATTTGATTTCAGAGCAAAATCGAAGCTCAATACGTATGCAATTTCAATAGAAATTAAGGCATTTTAGTTTGTTTTGAAATTAAATCTTTAAAGTGTAATTATACACGTCTAGAAATTTCACTCTCACAATTGTGTTAAAAGGATTTTTCACGTGTTTTGATTTCCATTAAAGCAATTTGCTTGCGCGTTATATTTATCATAAACTGTAAATTACTAGTTAGTAGTAGTGAAACGCTTGCTTCAATAGATTGGCCACAAATGGAAACCCAGACGAGATTATCGAAGATCCAGGCGAAGGACCGAGCACTAGGGATGACCAGGCTGGAAAAAGGTAGGATTTTATGTTAGTGCTGTGTGATTTTATTTTATTTTTTTTTTTTTTATGTACGTGAAAGAATATGAGATGATTCTTATGAGATATGAGAAAGACACTCATTTTTATTCAGGAACGTCCAAAAATATAGGAAATTTAATAGAACGATGTAGTCAAAATCACTAAATTCTTTTAATTTCCATTGTTGAACCATTTAATTGATCTAGGAATCGATGTTTCATTGCCACTAACTCATCGTTCATTTTTAAAAGTAATTATAATATCACGTACCATTATAACAGTCATCTACTATAATAAAATTAATCGGATTTTTCTAAAAGTTATTATTATTGAGTTAATTTTTAATAACAAGAGCGGCGAAATAATTGTTAAAAAATATATGTGGCTAGTAGAACAGTAGTATTATTTGTACTAGGAGGGAAGGATCGCTGTCGGTGCCACACATCCGTATTTTAGCGCCGAGTATGGAGAGAGGATTGGACATATCCTCCTCTAGGTATCGACAATTTCAATTGCATGCACATTAAACGTTTACTGTTCAGCGTTTTTCATTTTCAGACGTTTCTCTAAATTGTATAATAAAATATTATCATAAAATTCAATGTCATCATAATCATCAATCATTCATTCATTCCAAGCATGCGATTCTCCCTCGAGTTCATTAAATATTTTCACATATACGTGTATATATTTTTCGAAATTGTATAAATATTCATTTAATTACAATTCATTTTTTCATTTCATATTTCCGCATGTCAATAATAAAAAAAAAAAAATATTTTCTTATACACATTTTCAAAGAAAATACTTGTAACCCGAAATACCCATGATGTATTCGAAAACTCCATGAATGAGTGTTGAGTGTGCTTTCTTCTTCTAATATTAAAAAATATCGAATTTTAAATGTAAAATGAGCAAAAGCTACACTTAGCAAGCGTCAAAATTACTATGTGTTTATTTATTATTATTTTTTATCAGCAGTCAAGTTGTTTATTAAAAAAAATTAAATGATTTCTTTTATTATTGCTGTAAAAAGAAGCTATATTTATAAAACTTTAATAACTGATTCTACTATTTCAATTGCATATAACTGTAAATAAATCCAATAGTATAAAAACCAATATTCACACAATCGTCTTCTTCAAACAGTTCCATATTCTCTGGCATGCCTACTCGCGAGGAAGACGAAGAAGCTGTACTGTCGGAAGTGGATCAGCCGCCAATTATTCAATTGGCTGCGTCCATATGGTTCGGCATTTTGGCTCACTCGACTTTCTTGTGCTATTTCATGGTATTCCTTCATCAAATAAAGAATGCATCTATTTTGTCTACTCCGTTGCCTTTAATGGTTTTCCTTTGGGGATCTCTGACCATTCCCAGACCGTCCAAAACTTTCTGGATTACGTTGATTGCTTACATCGAGGTTAGTGTCAAATATTATCAATGCCTCATATAGTTTTTACTCATTTTGTATGATTATTTACAGGTGATCGTCATAATCAAATGCATTTGCCAACCTGCGTTCTTGCCATGGAATATGAAAGAAATGTCGTCCTATCCATTTGAAGTACCTAGGATACTTGGAGTGGAAAGGAAACCTAATTATGCATCATGGGATTTGCTGCTTCTTTTAGTTGTATTCTTCCATAGGTAAAACAAATTAACTTTAATTTTATTAAACCATATTATTTTTTCAACTTCTAATAACATTTGCTTTCTCAAAATGAAGGTTTATGCTGAAATCTTTGGGACAATGGACAGAATCGACGATCAAAAGTCGAAAGATCATCCCAACTGGTCTCACAGTCGCTACTATTAAAGAATCTGGAGGTAGTGGAGATAAGGCTCATCCAGATACGGTTCAAGATTTAGAACTCGTAGGTGCAACGTAAGTTGTTTTATGATCTTTTATGCAGATAAAATTGAATGAGATGTCAATGCTAGTAATATTAATTGTTTGTATCAAAAACTTAGAAGCAACGCTAATACGGAAGTAAAAACTCCAAAGGGCAGAATACTGCATTTACCGTTAGAGAGAGGAGATGGCGATACAGACAATATTCAACCTCTAACTGGTGACAACGAAAGACTGGTTGTTATTCAAGCTTCAGAACGAAGCCTTGTTGAAGAAGATTTCCAGAAAGCAATGCGTCTTACGTTAGTTACCTTGGATCAATAGATATTTTATCGATTTTATTTCTGAACTTTTTTATATAAACTTTCAATTCTTTCAGAATCCTTAAATATCTTGAGCCAATGAAGAGATTCTTCGCAAACATTCTTGATCCTTCTGGTAAAGAGAAAACGAACGTTTATGCTTACATGTTTTTGTGTGACTTCTTCAACTTCATTCTTCTCATTTTCGGTTTTTCATCCTTTGGCGTGAGTTGGAGACATTGTTGACTTTGTATGGAATAAAATATTTAAACAAAATTTTTCTAAATACGTAATTATTTTTAGGCTCAACAAGGCGATGGAGGTGTCGCAACATACTTTGCAGAAAATAGAGTCCCAATGCCGTTCTTACTTATGTTGTTGCTGCAGTTTGCGCTAATAGTCATTGATAGAGCTCTATTTTTGAAAAAATCAATTGGAGGAAAATTAATATTCCAGTACTGTTTGGTAGTCGGTGTACATATTTGGATGTTCATCATTTTACCAAGTGCCACAGAAAGGTTAAAAATTCTTCTTCTTCTTCTTCAATTTATTTAGCTTTGAGAAAACAAAATTATCATTATTTTTTTATTATTTACAGACAATTTAACACGAAAGTCATACCTCAAATTTGGTATATGGTAAAGTGCTTCTATTTATTACTCGCAGCTTATCAACTGCGACTTGGTTATCCTACTCGTATACTCGGTAACTTCTTGTGTAAGAAGTATACCATTGTCAATTATACACTTTTCAAAGGGTATGTTAATTATATTCATCTTAGAAGTGTACCCAATAATCTAGATCCTAACAATTCAACTGAATAACTTGCAGATTTATGGTTGTTCCATTCCTCTTTGAAATGAGAGCTGTCATGGATTGGATTTGGACAGACACATCTATGACTGTTATGGACTGGTTCAAAATGGAAGATATTTTTGCTAACATATATCAAATTAAGGTAAGCTAAATTCGTTTTATAATTATTGCAAATAATCCAAAACTTTATAATAAATACCAAATCTTTCAATTTATTACAGTGCATGCGTGGATTGGAGAGTGATTATCCTCAACAGCGAGGCGTGAAAAAAACGCAAATGAGTAAATACATGGTCGGCGGTGGTGCACTCTTCCTAATGATCGGTATGATCTGGTTCCCACTGCTTCTCTTTGCTCTCGGTAGTACCGTCGGTATCTCCAACTTACCCTTTGAAGTCAACCTCAACATTCGAATCGGCTCCTACGAACCGATTTATACGATTTCCGCACAAAACAGTTCGATCTTCCAATACAGCGAGAAGAACTTCAACGATTTGAGAGAGATATACGAGGTGACGCATCGTGACAGATCAGCCGTGACCTTCCTGGAGAACTACATAAATACGGACGTGTGCGCGGTGAAGTTGAGCACAGAGTCCGGAAGACTGTGGAGCATCTCGCCACCGGATAAGAACAGACTGATACAGGAACTGAAGTCGGACAGTATAGTGACAATACATGTAGAGTGGACGATAGCGAAGAAACCGGCCTCGAAGGAGGATACGGGAATAACGACCAATACGAGAGATATCAGACTGGAACCTTATATAAATGGCGTTATTAATCCGGTGCGGAAGGGTTTGATAGATGCGATAAACGGTGGTGGCAATAGTAGCGATACCACTGTCAATAATACCACGAATGGAGAGACAGGTGTTGCTATACCAAACGATCAGCTTCAAGGCAAGAGTAAAAGTGTTTTGCTCGAGAACGTACTGCCAATGTTTATCAAAGTCACTAGCAGAACGACAAGTGTTGTGCCGCAGTTGATGAGGCCTTTGGTTCAATACAGAAGTGAGTATAATATGTGCACTGGTTTTTTTTTTCACCTGATTGACGGACGATTAATGAAAAATATGTGGGTTACTTTTTAGGTAAAATCAATTTGGATATTGAAGACGAAGCGTCTCAAAAATATCTTTACCGAGACGTGACGCTGGTCGTCACTAACAATTCTGTCAATGAACAATGGTTCTCAGTGCGTGAAAGTTGCAACGACTCCATCTACAATACAACACTGAATGAAGTTCCATTGAACGATTGCTCATATATCATGATGTTCTTGTTCAACGACAAAGTTTTCCCAGAAGGACTTAGTTTCATCAGTGGTTTAGGGTAAGAATACCAACATACAATCGTGTTGACATTTAAACAAAAAGGCAGTTGTTCAATGATTTTAATTTTCGTTTCAGAATCTTTGGGTTGTACACCACTGCTGTCATTTTAGTCAGTAGTTTCATGAGGAGGATGGTCAGCGATATGGCACCAAAGATTATGTTCGATGATCTACCGTACGTTGACAGGATACTGAGGCTTTGTCTCGACATCTATCTGGTCCGTGAGAGCAAAGATTTGTGTCTAGAGGAAGATCTATTTGCCAAACTCGTCTTCCTCTATCGGTCGCCGGAGACGTTAATAAGGTAAACTGAGATTCTTCTTTAATTAAGAATACATAATATGTTAAGTAATATTGATTAATTGATGTAATTTAAAATTTTTAGATGGACAAGACCACCAGAACCAGGCGAGCGAACGGACGGTGACGATGATGATCAGAATTATAATGAGATTGACGATACAGGCGCTAACGACGTGGAAGATGATGGCGAAGAAAGTCAAATGCGAAGAAGGCGGCAAGACGACGAGCGTCTTGATTAAAAATCATGTCTTCATTATTTAATAAGACAAAGTCAAAATACGAACATTTTTAATGCGAAATGTTTGATAAACGCTTCTCTTTATATTTTAAACAATTTATATTAAGGATTATTGGAAGAAATTTCTAAATTTTATTCTCTACTTTGTTTGAAGAATCTCTTTAACGTTCAGTGAATCAAAAAGTGCATGCAAAAAAAAAGAGTATATATATGTTCCTATGTTATAAGAACGAATATATCATAATTTGTAAGAGTGTTTGAACGAATGCTTATACATACAATGCAAAGTACAAGAATGAAGTGAAAGCGTACGAACGCTTTTTGTTGTTGTATAGAAATGAAACTTTAGTGCATCGATATGGAACATCTCGTCGAAACACTATCAATTCATTATCGATTTAAAACTATTTAAACTTTTTCTACAAAAGTGTAGTAATTTTATACACTCATGAAAGTCATTTATATGTACGTCGTAAATATGATTCATCTCTCAATAATGTAAAGCACATCTTTTTTATTTTTTTATTACAATCGTTACGTACATTACGGTAGTGTCATAGAAATCATGATGCAGATAACTTTTTGTTTACATATGAATGTTTATTTCGTGAAGTCATTGTAAATTTATTACATACATTGTAAATATTACGAAAATTATTATTTAATTACGTGTAGTATAAATATTATTAATATTATCTTAATAAATATTATTCTTTATGTATAATTAGTTTTTTTTTATTCCAGGTCTTACTATTGACAATATTATCTATGAAAAAGTTCAGATTTTAAGAAAATCAAATTTTAAATTCAGCACGTACTTCTGCAATGAGTATACATCATCTTAAGTTCGCATGTTAATGAATTCGAATTCTGAAAATATTTTAACGATTGAGCATGAAAGAAGTCGCTTTCAAACCGCGAAGTTTTATATTCATTCTGCCGAGAAGGAGAGTTTTCATACATGATAACAAAAGCAAAGAAACATACCGAATATATATTGAAGATTAAAGTATAACAATTTGTGAATTGATATTCAAGAGTAAATATTACGGAAAGATATAAATGCTAAACTTGCACATGTGCATTCGCGACTATTAATTCGCCACGAATAAAAAGCTGCAATTGAAAAATATGTAAATTACAATTATAATTGTAAGCACATATTTGTCGGGCATCAAAATTTAACATCTCTAAGGGCATCTTTACATGGAGTCTGGTGTACTCAATATAACATACTATGTTTTCAATTTTTCTATCAGACAAAGATAATTTATATTTACAATATCAAAGAGTTAAACACTTAAGACTTCTACTAAATGGGAATATGAATCTTTTAGCGGATGGAGTCTTACAATTAAAGAAAATTTTTATAATTAAATATCTATTTTAATTTATTAAAGCACTTATGAATTTGTTATAAAGTATTCTTATGTAATTTCTAACTTAATAAGATTCTATTATAAACAATGTTGATTTTACATTCTTAAAAATTATATCTAAGATAAAAAACATTTTTTAAATTACTTAAGGCACATTAGTAGTCTTAATAGTAACTGTTAGCGTAATTATAAATTATAATAAAACTGAATATAAAAATAGTATAACAAAATAAAAAAATAGACTTATTGTCAGTTGTAAATAGTAGAAAAAGAAAATAAAAAAAATGCAAGTTAAGTAAGTAGACCAGCACTCACATAGAAATTTATTGTTGTAGTTCTTTTAATTTCATTTTCAATGAAATGTTTTCTTCTTTTATCAATGCCATTTCATTGACTTTTTTTTGCAAAATTTCATTTCTGGTGCGTAATATAAAAATATCCTCTCGCATTCTTTCATTTTCTTCAACTAAAGACTTCATATTATCAGAGTTCTTATGTGGGTTCAACTCTTTAACTACTTCATCAGTTTGGAGCATAAGGTGCTTTATGAGATTAGCTTGGGAATGTATGTACAAATCTTGCATAGTTCTTAAAATTTTTACACTTTCCTGTTCTGTATATCTACTTATTAAATCTTTAATAGCATTTAAGAGCATTACAGGATCAGTTTTTTCTAAAATATCAGACTTTTTTGATGATACACCATCAGATACACGACGATTGATGTCTTTTTTTAGTTCTGCTTGTGAACCACTTTCTCGTGATGAGGAAGAGTCAGTTAATGGCCTTGTATTTTCTTTACTCGATGATTCTAAATAACGACTAGAATTTCCAGTACTGCCAGAACGTCTACGACTTGATAACTTATTTTCTTGCAACTTATTTACTGTCCTATCATGAGGCTTTGCTTTCAAATCTTCAGTTTTCTTTTGCTTTTCTACAGGCTTGATTAAATTTTCATTTCCCTCAGATTTTTTCTTTTTGTCAGATTTTGGAGTAGAGCTTAATGGCTTAGATTCTACTGATGATTTACTAGATTCTTGACTACCACTTCGTCGATTGGCTTTAGCTTTAGATACATCTACTGAAGATGAGGAGATAATTTTGTCTTCTTTTAACCCTGGTTGGTCAAAGTCTCTCTTTATTTTGACATTTGACGATGATGGAGGTGACAAAACTTTTCTTGTCGTAATATATCGGTTATTTAATTGAGGATTGATTCGTGTATTGGATTCTGCAGGAATCAAATCCAGATCTTGTAAGAATGAATCATTCATGTTGTTTCAGCTGATATTATATACACTGATGTTGAACTGTAAATAAATAAAAGAATTATTTAGTCTACAACTTCTGAATTTGAGAATTTTAGAACAAAAAAAGTAAATAAACAGTAAAATAACTATTACCAGCATACCTGTCAAACTATCTTTAGGTATTACACCGGTAACGAACGCTTTAAATCACATAAATAAACGGTTGCTCTTTTTAAAAATAGAGCACATGAGATTTTTTTTCCGTTACACTGCTAGCGTTATTATTTCATTCTATTCACTAGCTCGTCCACACCTATAAACACTCCTCTATTTCTACGAGAGTATCTTCCGATCAATCAATGTAAACACGCGGAGTCGATGACAATTGCATCCTGCGACTGCACACAACAACAATAGCCGCTTAATTGTAGGTCCGAATGCGCCGATGACAAAATTAAATCTCTCGTCTCTTTCTAACAAATCAGATGGTGAGCGCGCGCCCACGTTATTTAATTCAGGGCTGCCAGCTATAAGAAAATAAACTTTAATATTATTTTCACATAAACAAAAATTTAGAATTATACGTGTACTTGGATTCTGGTGAAGATAAAAATTGCCTTTTTAATTTAGATTGTTTTACATTTTATTCAGCACCTTTCATACTTAATATCATACCTTCAATAAATCTTTTAACTTTGTCAAATAATGTTTAAAAGTTAATATGTAATAGATTCCTTGATTTTGCTTTGACAGTAGGTATAGGTACTGAACAACCAAGAATTAAATAAATTAAAAAAAGACCTTTATAAATAAAAATGCTTGTGTTATAAAATCAAACATTAAAAATACATTTATATATTATATAAGTATTTTCATTGATCGTAAGTAAGTACAACTTACAAATTGTGAATTATTTTATGCGTATTAAAAGAAAAAATTAATTGCTTACATATTAATACTCATCAATAAATTTCTGCAATAATTAAAAAATGCTATTTAAATTTAGCTTAAAAAACATTTCATTCAAAATTAGCTTTTCGCACATTGGCAGCAATACATCAACAAACTTCAGCTCCAGTACCCAACCTAACAGACTTCATGTTTGTTTCCCTACGCCGCACGCGGCTCCTCCGGTGGTCTGCCTCTGCGTACCTCATACCCAAACAGGCAAGCACATATCCAATCTCTGCTGTCTCATACTACGCGATCAGCAGGCGTTGCCGAGAGTGACTCTCGGGAAAAGTATATAACTTGTACACGCACACGTATATATGATATATAGTGGGACCAGCAACGCTATATAATATAAGTATACGCCCCCCAGAACCGCAGTTGCGCGTTGCGCCTCATTTCTACATCGAACTCCGTCGGCGTCGGCGGTTCAATCATGCAGAGGCTAATTTTTACGGTATTCGCGGTTATTGCGGCTTGTGATGGATTCACGAATGTGTATCCAAAGCTCAGGTCGCTACCGATCCCAGAAAAAGAGGATGTCGGTGATCCATTGTTTCTTACACCTTTGATTGAAAGCGGCAAGATCGACCTGGCCAGACAGAAGGCTCTCGTCCAGCACAAAGAAATGACGGATGTCAGCAGTTATGCTGGATATTTGACAGTGAACAAAAAGTACAATTCAAACCTTTTCTTCTGGTTTTTCCCTGCGCAGGTATGTCAAATTTTTACTTTAAATAGTATCAAGTGTTAGATGTTTCAGGTCCTTTGTCGCTGAAATATAAAGGGATGAAAGAAACAAATCATTTCTATTCAGGTTTTATTTTTTCTAATAGAAAGAAACAGAATTAAAATAACAAATTTCATTCAAAAAAAGCTTAGTCGGAAATTCCTTGGTATTCCTGAAACAAAAGCTATCTATTTTTAAATTGCTTAAGACATGTATGGATTGTGAGTGAGGATTTGTGATGATCTTTTGTTTATTTTACGGTTTGATTAAGTATAATTTTTTGCTTGTTTTGGTGAGATATGGATTTGTATTTTATTAACATTCAATGTTAATGAATAATTAATTAGTCTTTGGGAATGTATAACTGTTTAACTACAACAGTCGAATAATAGGGAATTTAATGACATGTTAGAGAAAAATATATATTTATTCACTATTATTATAACTCTTTATTAAACTTTTGTTTAGCAAACATGCTCACTATATTAATTGCACAAACTTATGATTTTTATTTGTTTTTATTAAGTTATAAATATGAATTAAGTTGTAAAATGACTGTCTACTGTTTTTTGTGCAGATGAATCCTAAGAATGCTCCAGTCGTTCTGTGGTTGCAAGGAGGCCCAGGAGCAACATCTTTATATGGCCTTTTCACTGAAAATGGGCCGTTTAGTGTTACAAAAAACATGACATTAAAAGCAAGAAAGTATTCTTGGAATCTCAACCACAATCTGATTTATATTGATAATCCAGTTGGTACTGGATACAGTTTTACAGACAGTGATTTGGGATATGCTATTAATGAAACTAATGTTGGACGAGACATGCACACAGCATTAGCACAATTTTTCGATCTTTTCCCTGAACTTCAACCAAATGAATTTTATGTTACCGGTGAATCATATGCTGGAAAATATGTTCCAGCAGTATCTCATGCTATAAAAGATTACAACATTAAGGCTAAAATTAAAATAAACTTACAAGGTCTTGCCATTGGAAATGGTTTGTCAGACCCTGTGAATCAGCTTTGTTACAGTGACTATTTATACCAAATTGGTTTACTTGATTTTAATGGGAGAGAGAAGTTTAAGAAATTAGAAGATCAAGCTAAAGAATTGATTAAACAACAAAAATATGATGATGCTTTTGTTATATATGACAAGCTTATAGATAATGACTTGACTAACGAACCATCTGTCTTTAAAAAATTGACTGGATTTGACTTTTATTTCAACTATTTACATACTAAAGATTCCAACAGTTCCTCCTATTTTGCTGATTGGGTACAGAGACCAGATGTTCGCAAGGCCATACATGTTGGTAATTGTTCCTTTAATACTGAAACTAAGAAAGTTGAGGAACATCTTAGAGGAGATATTACCCAATCTGTGACATTCTTTGTATCAGACCTGCTTCAGCATTACAGAGTTCTGATTTACAATGGTCAATTGGATATTATTGTTGCTTATCCATTGACAGAGAATTATCTTATTAATTTAGATTGGCCTGGTGCTAAAGAGTATAAGACTGCTCCAAGGAAGCAATGGTGGGTAGGAAAAGAATTGGCAGGATACTCAAAGACAGTTAGAAACTTAACTGAAGTACTCGTTCGAAATGCCGGTCACATGGTTCCTGGAGATCAGCCACAATGGGCTTGGGATTTGATTACTCGTTTTACCCATCGCAAACCATTTTAAATATTTTTATAAGAATAAACGTTGTTGATCTACAATTACATGCGTGATAAAGATTTAGAGGCTGTACCAAGTACTTTGTAAGTTATGTGAAAACAGTGACACGTGATTGTAGAGTAAGATAATTTGTATACAGATTCTCTATTGTTTTATATGAACCAATTCTTTAATACTTGAACTAGATTACAATCTAGCACTTTCATGTTTTAACAATTAAACTAATTAATTGTTGTATATTTTTTCTTACAATGTTACTTAAATAATAATAGATTAGATGATTCCAAGACAATTTTCATGACTATTCTCACATTTATACGAATTTCTATAAAAGATTGAAGATCAGCTTTTGTATGCTTACCATGACGAGAGATTTAACTATAATGATATATTTCTTATTATATTACATGTTTCCTACAAATATTTATATTAATAATTACACTATTCCAAATATAAAATAAGTTGTATGAAATCAATAAGAAGTTGTTAATAAAATACACTTATTTTCTCAAATTTCATATCGTAATTTTTATTTCTCCTGCATAGCCTGAATCCAATAAAATGACACACACACACACACGCACACTCGCACGCACACAGACATAGGTATGTACAATCATAAGCGTAGAGACTAGAATACCCAAATGATAGCTCACGTTGCAATGCTCTGATAATTGAGTTATTAACACGAACGGAAAAATTCCGCTTATTTAGTTAAAATACACATGCAAGCATGAAAATTGCATATAGAACCGTTTATACTGAAATATCTTACAATGTACAAAAACTGCTTATATAAGTTTTTGTCATGTTTATATTATTTTCAGTTTTATTTTAAATACTTTATAAGTGAACTTGGTCGTCAAAATTCTAATATTATTTGAAAAATAAATTAATGTATTAATATAAAAAATTATTTATTTATAATCTCCATGAGCTCACAATTTTGATTTTTACACTATATAACTTTTGTATTCTAAAATTGAAAAACCCATTAATTTAATTCTATTAAAATGGTTATCCTTTATATTTATATCAAATGTTTTCATTGAATTTTATATTTTGCTTTCTGTTTCAGACGAGATTAAAAAATTTCTACCCATAGTTATTCTCCATTATTGTATTGTATAATCTTTCATATTTCTTATTAAATCAAACAAATCTGATAACTTCTTAATACACGGATCTATTATTTTTTGGACGATGTCGCACGATTAATGACTCCGGTATTCGTAGATCTCGAACCTTTAAGGTATTAATTCATCACGTTTAGTTGGATTTTATTATTTCGCATATAGGCACCGAAAATCTCATTCTAAATACGAATTGGCGCGGAGTTGAGGAATATATAAAACAGCTGAGACGCATGAATAGCGGATTAACGGAGATTTGATAGGGTACTAGAAAGTGATGGGAAATTTGACGTATATTATGCTTGTTTGAAATTATTGGATTACGTCCCAACTGATCAGTCCTTCTGGGCATCAGTTTTGTTAAAAAAATTTACTCACGGCAAGTCGTTTTAGTGATCGTTAAATAAATACAAATGTACTATTTAAACAATATAAAGTTTAAAATCAATTTTTTAATAAGCCTCTTTAATCTTGTTTCTCTATATCTTAACGATAGCTCCTAATCAGTACGACATCAACAGCAGTATCATTTATAATAAGTTATTTATGATCGGCTTAAGAGTGGTGCAAAGCTCCGAATTTTACGTAAAATAGTGATTAAATGTATAAAACATGATCGTACCACGAAAACGACATGTCAAAAATTTATGTAATTAATTTGTATGGAATATAAATTTAAAAAATATATCATTACACGGAGAAAAATGTTGTAGTAAAGATTGCCCTGTCTGATTGTAAGTGTGGGTCATACTCGAAATAGCCCAAAAATTGCCATAAATTTATGGGAATTTTTATCATGAATTATATGGAAATTTTTGGGGTATTTCGAGTATGTCCCACACTTATGATCAGACATGATGGTAATTATTACTACAAAATTTTTCTCCGTGGATGTAAAATATGGTTGAAAAATTAAAAAATAAAATTTATCATCTTTCATCTTTATCCTTGTCTCTTTATTGTTCAATAGTAGCTGTAGATATCAATCTGTTAAATATAACAGTCGTGAAGACGAAGTATATATATAACACAAGTATAATATTGCTTAATAATTATTAGTTGCAGCTGTGTCAATAGTAATGATGAGAGTTACACCGCTAATAATATTATGTTTTGGGTTTATTAAAATTTTCTTAGGGTACATCGGACACAGACATTAATTTACCAATAAATAATGATGTAATGGAGCAAGAACCACTAATTCTAACGCCTCTAATCGAAAATGGAAAAATTGACGAGGCAAGGAAGCGAGCACTTGTTTATCACGAAGAAATGCAAAATGTCGAGAGCTACGCTGGATATTTTACAGTCAATAAAAAGTACAATTCGAACATGTTCTTCTGGTATTTCCCAGCGCAGGTATTTAATTATTTTTGTTACACTGATATACACGCTTACTTTCGGTACAAAATAATTACGTGTCACGGTTAATATTTGCAATATAGAAAACCCCTAAAGACGCACCAGTACTACTATTCCTGAGCGGTGGTCCAGGAGTTTCATCCTTAATGAATGTATTCTACGGCGGTCCGTTCATTGTCACTCAAAATCTCACGCTAAAAACACGTGTACACTCGTGGCATACCAACCATCACGTTATTTACATTGAGAATCCGATTGGCACGGGCTATAGCTTCACTGACGACGATTCCGCTTTCGTGACAAACCAAACGGAAATGGCGCGTGATCTACTGCCAGTACTGCTGCAATTTTTCCAATTGTTTCCTGAACTGAGAAGTAACGATTTTTACGTAGCCGGTGAATCTTACGGTGGTAAGTTCGCCTGTTCCACGGCTCAAGCAATCAAGCAGCATAATGATGTAGAGAAAGCGAAAATCAATCTGTCAGGTTTGGTGATACTGAACGGCGTGATTGATCCTCTGTACCAGATAAAATATAGCGATTACTTGTATGAAACTGGTTTGATTGATACCAACGGTCGTGATGAGATAAAAAAGATAGAAAACGAGACAAATCGACTTATCAAGCAGCAGAAGTATGAGGAAGCTGCTATGGTTAACGATAGGATCATCATGAAAATGTTCACGAAAGAACCAACATTATTCGAAAACTATACTGGATACTCTGATCATTTAAATTATCTGCAAGATCGAATTCCCGATCACTTTATGTGGGTGAAAGCATTCTCTGCTTCTGCAGGTCTGCGTAAATCTCTGCACATTGGTAACGTGAGATATTACGGCGCGATCGATAAAGTCAGGTTGCATCTTAAAACCGACCTCATGCAATCCATGGCTCCAGCTCTTGCAGAGCTACTACAACACTACAAAGTTCTGATGCTCTGCGGTCAGGTGGATACGATCGTGCCGTATCCCAGAACCCAAGAGATGCTATGGAACTTGGATTGGCCTGGCGTCGAAGAGTACAGAAAGGCTGAGAGAAGACAGTGGAGGATCGATGGAGATTTGGCTGGCTACTTGAAGAGCGCTGGTAACCTGACCGAGGTACTGGTGAGGAAAGCTGGACACGCGTTGTCAGTTGATCAACCGCTGTGGATTTGGAACATACTTAATCGATTTACTGGAGGGGAGATACTATAAATGATTGATCCATGAATATATGTGAATGCGGCAGGTCGTTTTACTGATTTTAAATTTTATACAATAATAAGTAATTACTAACATCATTTTGGCATTACATATTTATCGCGCTAAAGGAATATACTTTATTATTATAGCGATATATAATTTGTCTATTATATTTTTAAAAAATATGAACAAAAATAAAGTTTTATAGCAAAGCAACAAATTCATTCGCTAAATTTTTTAAGAAAAACGATTTTCTGTCATGATTCTTTACTGTCGTTTGAATTATGACATAACATTTTTCCAGATAGTAATTATACAAATAGAAATCATTGGGTCTACGCATCTGTATTAAAATTGTCGAAGTCAGTTAAATAGTAACTCAGTTTATGCAGAGCTTTCTGTGAACAATCAAATCTCAAAATAAATTGGAATGGAATGTATATTCAGAACACGCTTATTGTTAATTTATATTCTTGTGCTTATTATACACAAAAATTGTTAATTACTATATTTCGTATAAATATATGCGTGATTCTCTGTGAAATCAAAGGTTCAAAAAATAGATTTTCTTCAAACTTTGTGAAAACGTCTAATTTGATGGTGTTGATAAATTTTTTCAGATTTTTTAATCTTTATGTTTTTGAGCTGTGCCATGTTCAAGTTGCCAATTTTAGCATTTTCTGCTTTTTTGCCGATTTTGATTAATTTATAACTCCTCAGAGAAGCATTGTTCACGATAAACATAAAATACTTTTTTTTGTAAAATTTTCTCAGTTTTTCAATAAAAATACTTCCAAAGCTGTATGTGTACACCGTCACTTACATACCTCCAAATGAAACATTAAAATTCAGAAACAAAAAAACTGATCCGAGGTATCTCTACCGAAAAATTCATGGAGATACCTTTTTCTTGGACAAAGTATCTGTATAAATCCCAAAATGGTGCGCGATCATTTTTTAACCTAAAAAAATTCATTTAGTTTTTGATTTTTTCTAAAAATGTCTTATACAGGTCTGAAAAAAATATAATTAAATTCTACGAAAAATGACGAGAAAAAAAGTTTATGTAACATATGTCGATATTTGGCTTCCTTTTTGAGCTAAAAATTAGTGAAAATGCAAAAAATTAATATAATTATTTTATCTTTAAATTCAGCATTTTCATTAATTTTTAGCTCAAAAAGGAAGCAAAATTTCGTCATATGTTATATAGAGTTTTGTTCTATTAATAAGACATATTTTAAAAAATCAAAAACTAATTGAATTTTTTTAGGTTAAAAAATGATCGCGCACTATTCTGGGATTTATACAGATACTTTGTACAATAAGAAGGTATCTCCATGAATTTTTCGGTAGAGATACCTTGGTTCGGTTTTTTTCTTTCTGAATTTTAATGTATCATTTGGAGATATGTAAGTGTACACATACATCTTTGAAAGTATTTTTATTGAAAAACTGAGAAAATTTTACAAAAATAGTATATTACACAACAAAGGAGGTAAAGAGTTGGCCAGTCCAGAGCACGTGTAAATTGCCAGTGGCAAACACGTGCTCTGGGGTGGTCCTCTTTATCCCGATGTTGCGTATACTATTTTTCACCACACCCTGCCCAAAAGTACCAATTTCCCTCCCGGCACCGAATCGGAAAAGTGATATTGTCGGCCCGTGTATGGTGAAAAATAGTATACGCACCACGAGAGGAAATTTGGAAAGAGGAAGTTTTTTCCTCCCTAGATGCGTAATATACTATTTCACCATACCCGGGCCGAAAATACCACATTCGCGTTTCGGAGCCGGGAGCGAAAGTGATACTTTCGGCCAGAGTATGGTGAAAAATCTATTTTTTGAACCTTTGATTTCACAGAGAATCACCAATTGAAAATTTAATTAGATAAACTATGATCAATATCTTGATAAAATTATGTAACTTGTTTATGATTGATATGTTATACAAAATTGTAGAAATAAGATTATTCGTATAAAATCACTTAATTTAATTAAAATAGAACTTTTCGATTCTATGTTTAGTTTCACAAAGATTTTTCTGATATTTCTTTGTTGGATTACTTGATAATACTATTAAATTTTTCTTAAAGAAGTTCATTTATTCAAAGTTATTTTATTTTTAAAACACCTTTAATTCGTATAATCGAAATACAAGAAAAGTTATCTTGCAAATTTTTTATTTATGATTGTACCTATTTGTTTTGATAAATCTGTAGATTTATGTAACCTGCATAAACTTATTTAGAATACTTATCTTTACTGTGAAAAATAAAACAAAGATACTGTTATTTATTATTATATAATGTCTTATATATGTCATATAAATGTTTATCACAGTTATTTTTCTTGTTAGTATTGAAATTTCATATTTATAAATTCAAAGTACGTCATGAAAGGAGTAAACTTAATTTACCTCGTATTCCTGTGTCACATCGTCTCTTCTATAAGTTTACCAAATAATGGTAAAGAATCAAATGTTCGTTTTGTGAAGAATTTAAAAAATAATAAAGATTTCTTAGTTTTAACATCATTAATTGAAAATGGGCAAATTGTTAAAGCAAAAGAAAAAGCATATGTTCATCACCAAGAATTTTCGACTGTTGAAAGTTATGCTGGATACTTTACAGTAAATAAAACATATAACTCCAACTTGTTTTTCTGGTATTTTCCTGCAAAGGTACTGCTTTTCTAAATTATTATTTTTCACAAAAGTATTTTTTTAAATTGTTTGATCTTTACATAATATCGTACCATAAATTTATTTATGTTTAGAATAATCCTCAATATGCACCAGTTATTTTATGGCTCAACGGTGGTCCAGGTGCCTCTTCCATGCTTGGCCTTTTTTATGAAAACGGACCATTTATTATCACTAACAATTATACAGTACTAATGCGAAAATACTCTTGGCACGTCGACCATAATCTTATATATATTGACAGTCCCGTTGGTACCGGTTACAGTTTCACAAAAAATGAGTTAGGATATGCCACTAATGAAGATGACGTTGGTCGTAATTTGCTTCAAGCAGTTGTGCAGTTTTTTAATTTATTTCCAGAACTTCAACCAAATGATTTTTACGTGACTGGAGAATCCTATTGTGGAAAATATGTTCCAGCGTTATCATATGCGATCAAAAATTACAACGAGGAAGCGTCTGTCAAAATAAATTTAAAAGGGTTGGCTATTGGAAACGGTCTAATAGATGCATTTTATCAATTCGATTATAGTGAGTACCTACACCAAATTGGGCTTATAGATTTTCATGGCCGAGACAAAATTAAAAAAATTGAAGAGCAAATGCGTGATCTAATTAAGCAAGAAAAATTCATAGAGGCAGTGTTAGCTAGCGATCAAATTCTCCTATCAATGTTTAGTAATGAAACATCGTTGGTTCAAAACTTGACTGGATTTAAGGATTATCAAAATATTTTGATGAATAATGGTTATGATTCACCATACTACGATTCATTTTTGCAAAGACCCGATATTCGTAAAGCTCTGCATGTTGGTAGCATCCCTTATAACAGGATATCTGTAAAGGTCAGGAATTATCTTATGGCAGATATCACGCAATCGATGACTCCAGTACTGGTAAATCTTCTCGGACATTATAAGATATTACTCTATCACGGTCAACTAGATCTTATTATTCCTCGCGTAGGAACTGAGAATCTCATTCTCAATGCGAATTGGCGCGGTGTTGAGGAATACAAAACAGCGCGGAGGAATCAATGGTGGATTGACGGAGATTTGGCTGGATACTGGAAAGTAGCGGGAAACTTGACAGATGTGCTTGTTCGAAATGCTGGACATCTTGTCCCAACTGATCAGCCGTTCTGGGCATCAGTTTTATTAAAAAAATTTACTCGTGGCGAATCGCTTTAATAATCATTAAATAAATAATATGAATGTACTATATATATAATATGAAGTTCAAAATATTTTTCATAATCTTTTTTTTCAACCTCAGTTTTTTAGACTTTAACAATAGCTCGCAAGTAGTATCACCAAGTCATTTAGCGACACTTCTGGAGATCTAAATGCTCATGTCTAATATCTATCCTTGTTTGTTTGTAAATTAATGATATTGTTCAATATGGACTATATTAAGATTGTAATTGTTGTCAATTTCAAAGACTAGCAACTCAACGGTAGTAAATGTGTAATTTTGTTTCTCAAAAATAAATCACCTATATCATAGAATTACACAAGATAATTTTAATTTGCAACTACACAAAACGGTTGAATTAAGGATTTTGGAGTTAATTTTGATACTGCACTGATTGAGTGGATCTACTAAAAGGGAGAAAAATCTGAGGGGAGATCTCACCTCAGATTTTTCAGTAGAGATGATTTTTGTAATATATCTGCAATATTTTACTTCTCTAAGATTTTAGCCATATAAATATTTTAGCCACTTAAAATAAAAATTAAATAACAATTACAAAGATGTTATCTAATTTAAATTAATTTAATGTTATTTTAACAAATGTTAACAGTGGCTCTTTAGTATGTATTATCTCCACTAAGTAAACTTTTTTAAAGCAGTAACAAACGTGTTCATGTTTTTAGATTTATAAAAATAATGCTTTTCATACGTGGTTATCTTATTACTTATTCGTAATATTCGTTATAAAATTGTATATAAGCCCTTACGAAAATAAACTACTGGCTAAACTATTGGCTGAACTACTGGCTAAACTACTGCTCAAACTATTGGTGTACT
>JAYJLV010000056.1:10704589-10726579 GCA_036873485.1 Torymus texanus
ACGGACCCGCGATCCAAAGACCAGTGCTCTA
The DNA here is from genome assembly GCA_036873485.1 of Torymus texanus. NCBI lineage: Eukaryota > Metazoa > Arthropoda > Insecta > Hymenoptera > Torymidae > Torymus > Torymus texanus. Next base: position 10,704,621 of record JAYJLV010000056.1, read on the forward strand.
CTAACCGAGCTAACGTCGCGATGCGTTTTTAGAAGCGCATCGCGAGTGAGACACTTTTACAATGCTGAATCTGCACTCTCGCCATTCACGTATACGGGATACGCGGCGGAGGCTCGTCCGTGACAATAATTATTGCGTATAAATTTATAAAAATACCATTTGAGAGTTTTTGAAATAATTTTTGTAATAATAGTACATAAAAGTATATTATTACACTAGCTTTCCTAAAAATGAGAAAATGCACATCATTTATTGATATAAGTATGTGAGTACTGTAAATAGTTCTTTTTTAAACGGTTTTTGTGAATATGGCCTTTTTAATTCATCATGGTTTTTTTATTTTTAAATTATAAAAAATAACGTGGAAAAATAGAAAAAAGAAGTCATGAACTAATTTAAAGTCAAATATTGGATAAAATAAGTTGAGTTAATATGTAAAAATAAGAGATTTTGAAAATTTAACATAACATAATTCTGTAAGTTACCTTATCAAAAAAAGTTAATATTAAAATATAGTAAAAGATAAGAAAATGCATCGCATCCGTCATAAATTTAGCATGTAAAAATGAAACATCTTTTTATGGGTAAAGGCATATGTTTCAATCGTGACTTTCATTGATAGTTTACATTCCAATTCTTAAAGTTATAATAAAACGAAAAAAATTTAGTTCCCTTGATGTTATTATGTTTTTTTTTGTATATAATTTTATCCGGGGTGACAGTTTCGAATAGAAAGAATCACGCACGGGTGATTCATAATTGGATATTATGACGGATACCGGACTCCGCAAGCCTCTTATCGAACGGATCCCAAGTAATGGTAAATGTATATAATCTTGGAGGCTGCATTCCCGTCGAAGGTGCGTGGCTGCATCATAAGTCTGGTGTTAACCGAGCACCTATATGCTACTGTACTTAAGTATAACAGCAGAAAAAATTAGAATAAATTAGTCAAGTATTCAAAGTTAAACGCCATACGGGAAACGCTTGTTAACAAAACACTAATCACAGGCTTATTGACAACCGATGTTTTCCCACGGTAACTAAGTCGTCGACATTCGGGGATTCAATATTGGTGTAAAACGATTAGTGATTCTCAATCGTAGCCAGAATTCGATAAGTCTTTGAAAGCGATTCAGAATTGACGATCGACTTCTGACGGACGCGGACGCGTGACAGATTTGTTTAACCTATATATTTGCTTTGAATCTCTAAATGTATTATTATTTTATTACTGCTAAGTATATGGTTTAAGTCACCGCTGCAATATAAGCAGATAAGACAAAGCCAATTAAAATTGAAGAAGAAGAAGAAGAAGAAAGCGATTCAACAACTCGTGCTCATATCGTCCATCATTGTGATCGTTATTCTCGGTCAATAAACAAAAAAACCAGACTGCTAAAGCGTTCAAATGTAATATGACATCAAATTTGTAACATACGGTTTTTGTTATCGATGTACTGTGAATTTCACTTTTAAATATTTAAAATTGAACTCTACAAAGTTTATAATTATACAAGAACTTCAAAACACAACAGAGAGTTGGAAAAGTTTGTACTCTTTTGGTTAGCAAAACAATAATTGGTAATTCAAGTTTCTGCAAAAATGAATTCTGAAGATAATATCGTTGGCGAAATAGATAAAATGGCTAGTGACTATTCTTACGCGTGGACTATCGATAATGTTTGTTTTTGTTGTTCAAATGAACCTATGATATCACCTGAATTTAGAACCGGACTGAATAATGAAAATATATGGGTTTTGGAGATATGTGTGAGCTCCTCTTCAATACATATACGTATACAACTAAAAGATACTACTGAAAATACTACAGTGAAAGTAACATGTGCATTATCTATCTTAACGATAGATAAACTAAAAACTATTGAGAAACAATTTCAAAAGAATTTTAACAAAGAGCAGTCCAGTGACTTTATAGCCATTATTGATCAGAAAACAATACAACAGTCTCCATGCAAGTATATTCCTAATAAAAAACTGACAATATTATGTGAAATTAAGGATGTTGACAGAAGGAAAGTATACAAGCATAGACACGAAAAATTGATTGATGATTTACAAAAACTTTTTGAAGATCCCAAGCACACTGATGCAACAATTGTTGTTGGTAAAAAAACGTTCCACGTTCACAAAGCAGTCCTCGTATCGCGCAGTTTGTGGTTCAAAGCTGCCTTCGAAGGTGGTATGGAAGAAGAACAAAAAAATGAAGTTTCTGTTCCTAACTATGAGTATGAGGTAGTGCAGGAAGTATTGCGTTACATCTATACCGGACAAGTGAAGGGTGTTGAAAAGTTTGTGGACAAGTTATTAGATGCTGCGATCTACTATCAGCTCGATGAACTCAAGACAATTTGCACGGAAATTTTTATTGAAAATTTGAGCCTTGAAAATGTACTTCAAGCTCTACATTTAGCCGATACGTATAGAATTAATCACTTCAAAAAGAAAGTTTTGAACTTTATATCTTTACATAAGGATGATTTAGTTGATGTTGAAATTATATGGACCGTTGTCCATGCAAAAAATGTATAGTTAATAAATGAGTTTACAAAATGATTAAAATAAATAATATGTATGAGTTACCATAAAATACTGTTCTTTCTATATATTAAATAATAAAGGTCAGCAAAGATAAAATAAACGAAAAAAGGAATTCATTTTATTATCTATAATAAGTTCCTTTTTGTTTACTTAGTCATATTAAATAATGATTACAGTGTCATAAAAGCAATCTTAACAAAGAAAATTTAAACATATATAACTTTATCATCCTCGATGTCAATCCATTGGCATATATTTCACGCCTCGGTAACAAGAAATATTGCAGAAGAATTTTTTCAAGAGTATATTGACAAATTTACATTTCAGCATATGTATCTATAGTACAATATTAACATCTACTAATAATTTTATTTTCAATTTTTATTTTAATTATGTTTTACTTCCTTCTAGAGGAAGCTTCGTACATATACATATTCGTACACAATTAGGTAATATATTATTTTGTTATCCGTTCTGGATGTGTATAGGTATATAAGTTAGAAAAAATAGACTTTTTTGTAATCTACTTATTTTTTTCATACCCGAAAAACGAAACTAAAAGTGTAAATGAATAGTAAGTTACGCTGAAAACTTTAAAGATTCCAGAACGCACCAGATCATGAATTAAGAAAAATGCTCACGTTTTTTATTTTATAGGTCAGAGGATTAATGGTATCTTAAGTGAATAAAAATACTTATAACATTTTTTACAGTATTAACAAATTCATAAGAATTTTCAATAAATGTGTTTCTAAATGATGCAGTTATTAATAAGAAAGCATAAACATGCTAATAAATTAATATTTTAAAATTAACGGATTATAGATTTCGTATAATGTAAATGTTGGCAAATTAATAAAAATTGGAAATTTTTTGTATTCGAACCATATTATTATAAGAAAAACAAAAACTTAATTTAAAACAGGAAACCACTCCAAAAGTCAATAATTATTCACAAGTTTAATGTCAGATTTACTATTTTTACACGTTGCTGTTACTAATCGCTTACATGTTATAATACCTAAATTGATTTTTAAACCATATTTATAAATGATCATAAACCTATATGCCTGCACTGATAACACCATTGTGTTATATTTAACGTCATATATATATTCTTTTATATTCACCCGAATAATACGATAGCATATATACATATCTTTCAATCCATAGCTTTTTATCACTAAACTTTATATAATACTTCATCCTGATATAATAATTTTTTCTTTAAAATACCACTGATTTTAACTATTTAGTGGATTTCTTGAAAAAAAAAAAACAAAAAATATTACCAAAGATACAGAAAAAAACATGTGAATATTACTGCAGTACGACTTATTTTATTTTAATTCACTTCCCTCGTATTCACTCATATCTATCTATGTTAACAAGTCTTTTCTAACTCTGCATCCAACAAGTGAAAACAAACCACATTGAACCAATACGTCAAATGCAAACTTGGCATACCCGCGACTCTCAATATAGAAAATCCTTATTCGAGTAGCACTTTCGCGCAGCCGAAAATTTCGTTCCATCCGCGCCTAAGTTCGGATCGGCCTTCTCTAGGCATGCAAGCATAAGACACTGCTGTCCCGCTCCATTGATGAACAGAGCCGATCTGGTCCTATCGGATGCACTGTCCAGCTTGCATTCGTAACCGGCGATCTCCATCTGTTCGCCGATGGTTTTACCGTCGGCACTGATTTTCTGCACATAGTGCCGAGCGTTGGGGCATGGCTCGTCAGGTCTGCATTTTAATGCCAGCAATAGGAATCCACCGTCTGGTAAGTTGTGCAGTCCATAAGGTAAGTAATCATGTAGATTTAAGGATAGCTTAACGTCGAATTTTTTTAAGCCAGTTGCGTCAAATTGCGTACAGTTTGAGAGCTCGACGGTTTGGTCGTGCACGCAGAAGGTTATTAAATTGCGGTCGTTGGAGTAATTTACTATGTGGTCATGTTCTAGTTTCGAGAATTTCGTCATTTGTTGAGATCCTAAAATAAGGAAATAATGCGTATGATAAAACAGAAATAATTTTAGGCTTTGAACTTAAAGCTTCATCCAACATAGGTGTAAAAAGTACGAAAAAAGTTGAGGCACATCTATGCAAAAGATGGTTCTATTGAAGTTAAGTTTTAATCGCACATCAATTTTTCTTTTAAATATTTATCATGAAACAAATGAACAAATAATAGTTACTGATAATAATAAGTCAATAATACTAAGCAGATAACAAATTGCTCATTTTTTTGGCATTTTTCGTGATTTTCAAATATACGCAACTTTAAATCGATATGATCTTACTTTAACGATCCATGGAAAATTTACGAACACTATGTACAACAAGAAACAAATGTATTACAGAGGTATGCTTGAACTTTGTTTTTCGTAATATTTACGACCGAGTTAGGAAAAAGTTTATATAAAATTTTACATTCCTCTATTTTTTTCATTATTTCGAAAGCATATAATCCAAAGATAAACTTACCATTATCTTTGATTAGATTCAAACTGCCAGTTTTCAAAAAAACTACGTATCCATTAACCGCCGACTGAGCTTTCACTGGTACCGGATAAGTAGCCAAAGTTTGTTGGTCTAGCCACGCAATCGGCCCTCGCACATTTCTGCCTTCAGTATCCAATGTCAGCCTACACAGTTTCCAATCGTTGTAGAGAACGTCGAAACTTTCATCGTCATAAGCCACTGTTGTAATGGTCGAAAGGAACCTTTCGGGATCAACCTTACTAGCGTTTACTGCGACTTCAGCGTGGCTCGTCCGGCACTCATCCAGATGTACGATACTGATTTTCAGCCAGAACTTGGCGCTTTCATACGCGTCGTTTCGTCTACCAGTCAGCTCGAGCCAGATTAAAAGAGCTGTCTTCGAACTTAACTGACGCAATGTCACTCGATTGTGGATCTTTGTACGTCCGCTACTGACCGTCAATGTGACGTTGCACGACTTGTCGAGGTTCAGGCTGTTGCTTTGCATGGAGACGCTGCAGTGTCTGGTTCGATCATTCTGAGGCGGGAAGACGCACTCAGCGTAAAGAAGGCTATCGTTTTTTGAATTTTGACTTACCAGTAAGTCGGAACCAGGAGGAAAGGAAAAGCTTTGAATGATGATTGGTGAGGTGCGGTCTGGGATGGCTTCGTGCAATAAGCTTAGCACTAGGATGACTCGAACGATCGGTCTGTTGATTAACATAGCGTTGATGGATTACACTATTTTGTAAACTGTAAAAGGAATTTAACAAATATTTATAAATCGATAAAGCGAGGTCGCTGGGATATATCATGTTTACGTTTATTAGCATTACGTTAATTTTTATCGTAGTATATGCAAATAGATAAAGAGCTTATAAGACATAATGTTATGTACATTATTGGTTTTTTCAAATTCACTTGTAAAAAAATATAATATTCTTACGTGTAAACAAATAAATTGTAACCGCACTCACATAGATTATATGCTACCAACATGTTCTGCCACTGGGTGAAATCAAACTAATGTATCTTCTCTTCTTCTATATTTCGACAGCTAATTTTAGATAAAGAGAAGTATGATAATATTCTAACGAACGACTTTTATTATGAATAAGTAGGGTATTTTTTATATCCAATCTTGTTTGTGAAAAAACTTCAACCACGTGAAAAATATAAAAAATTATGATTAGATTTCGATGAATAATTATTTAAATAAAGTTTCAATTTATAATTTCTGAAATAATCAATTTCTACTTTTTACATTTAATACATTCTCGCGATTGCTAAATTTAAACTGATGAAAGATTTTCAGTGTATTATAATATTAGTTAATTTAGATAAAACGACTTATCATTATTTTTTTTTAAATACAAGACTCTCCTTTGATTAGATCCAAGCGTCTTAACGTTAACTGTCATATAACAATATTACTTTTCATTATTATTTAATAAAAACATAGATAAAATCGTTACATGGCTTTTCGTTTACTTATTATATAAAGTTTTGGATAAATATTTTCATTCAGTTCTAAAATTAGTTAATATTTTACATATAAATTTTACAATCTTAATAATATTTGATAATAATTTGTATATAAAAAATATAATAAGAAGTTTAAAAAAAATATCAAAGGCAAGTTTTATTTATTGATTTTTTATTTAATTTTGAATTTGATTATTTTAATAACTATGGAAGACATTTAATTTTTAATATTTTTAAAATCTATAGAAACTTATAATTGTCTCTTGAATGATATACCACGTGTTTTAATGTTTTCTATATTGTTTGTATCGTATGCGGTTGCTTGTTAAGAAGAATAAATCGTTGCCCCTCTGAAAACTTTCAAACGATTTCAACTAAAACTAAGACACCCCATACTTTTGCACAGAAGACTAGCATAACTTGCTGTCTACGAGTATAATCCATTTTATTTTCCACTAAGAACATATTTTCTTCTATAAAAACTTCAGGAAAAGTATAACACGAAACAAAACTTGCGAGTTATATCAGAATCCCTCATATCTACGTAACGTTTCCAAGAATACTCTTCTATGAATCACTCGATTTCCTGTACATGTGATATTACAAAAGAAGACAGTCTTCAATGTCAAAAGTAAATTAAAATCACTTTGTGAAACTGTACTAATCGAGTTGTGTTAGTTTTCCACACGGAATTGTGAGATGTGCTACTTGCTAATTTTCAACGTTATAGGCTTTGAAGTGTGTTAGTTTTTGTTTTCATTTGTTTCTAGCATCAACTATTATTCGCTGGAAGTAACATCTTCAAGTGTGGAATTAATATATAGGGGAGAGTGGGGCATGAGCGACACCCTAACTTTACCGCGATATTTAAATATTAATTTTAATGATTTTGATATTGACGAAAAAAGAAATATATAAATAAACTTCTCAAGAAATAAATGCCCTCTCAGAAAAAACCTTATCGGGTTATATTTATTTTAAAAAATAAAAATTTTATAGGTGCCGAATGTGCCCCATTTCTCCATAGGTGGGGCACAAGCGTCTTACAGCTGGGGTACGAGCGTCACGATTAAATACGGGGTAAATTTCAGGAATTATGTTCTAAAATTAACTTTATATGTAATTACGCACCATTTGTTAATTATACGCTACTTAATATTTAACTTAAAGAAACTAGGAGGCTCATAGCCAAAATCTTATGGAGTAATTTCAGGTTATACAATCAGCGGTTCTATTTCGTGCTGGTCACGTGAGGGCAGCCGCACTATTTTGCATGACGCCTGTTTGGCTATGACGCTCGTGCCCCACACCATTACCTTTTTTAATATCAACTTTATTTATAAAATAATCTATGTAGAGTAATACAAAAAAAAAAAGGAAATTAAAGCTTATGAATCGAACTTTAAAATGCACCCAACTGTAAAGATTTTGAGTACTTAAATTTTGCTAAATCCTAGATGATAAAATTATGAACAGTCACCAGTTTTAAGCTTCAAATTTCTATTAATTCTTATGAATTGAATTTTAATTTTTTTAATGAAACAATGGGATAGGAGAAAAATATACAACAGTACAATTACTAAAAAAAAAGTCGAGTCAAAGCATACATTTATTAAAGTTTTTATGAGAGTGACCGTTTTATCGCTAAGACGGTTGTGCTCCACTCTCCCCTAACATAAAACAATAATATGTCATGTTTGTAAGTAAAGAAAATGTAACTAGGTTGCATTATAGTTGATAATTAGATTATTATATTACCTTACTACTTTACTTACATTATCCATTTTAGTCACGCAATAGCACCTCGAGATAATATAAAATAAAGTGTTTTGGTGCAATACCTGATTCGTCTATTAGTGCCATTCAAATGACCAGTTTTTAAATTTAATCTGAAAAATCTAATTGAATGTAATCATTTTATAAACTTTGTCAAATTGTGCAACGATCTCTAAATAGACTTAGCTAAATCAAATCTCATTCTTTGCAAGTTTTCTCTTACAGCGTCCCTGGTGTAAGCGTTAAAGTTGGTTGTAGCTGAACACAAAAGACAAGGTTCAATCATAAAAGTTTTAGCGCACAAAACTAATCGTCCGAGATACTTTGTATCACCGGATCTTCAAATCGGCCTAGCATAAAAAAATCGTGGTGCCCTAGATGTCAAAGGATGCTCTAAATAATATATGAAAACGTAAAAATAATACTGTAAGTGACTAATTGAAAAAGTTTTCGAGAATTTTTCTGTCACATATCTGTATTTGCAAACAATACAATCAATGAAATTGTATAATTTATATTTTAAGATCTAAGAAGAAGGAAAAGCATGATTTATAAGGTTTGATTAAAATCAGTTTTAGTAAGGCCATGTACTTTACTTGTTTGTAAGGGTGTACAATTAAACTATATTGCAACTTGCACAATATTATAGGTATTTTTTAAAAAGCGTTTGCATCTCAAAAGGGTTCAAAACGTATCTGCAATTTGTACGATAGATTAACTTATACAAAGTATATACACATACTTATAATGCAATCTAATTTCTTTAGTCAGATGTCCAAAGAAAACAAACATCACACCGATGTGTTTTGGAACATAAACTCATTTCTGTTATACAAATAGCATCAGCGATAATTATACATCACTGTTGTAAATAAATACTGTAGATTTTGCAAATTTTATAGATTTTGCAAATTTTATATAAGTAAATATTTTCTTATGCACTATTATATAATTTGCTAAATTAAGATATGCATTAAACGATTTGTAAATTTTAGCTTTTATTAAAGTTTTCCATGGAGATATCACTCCAGTTTAATAAAATTGAGATTTTTTACTGTGTATAATTGATAATCTATCTACAACAATAAAATTATTTATACATTGAAGTGAGTATTTATCATACTTTTAATTGAACATAATATACTCGCTATTGACCTTCTATTTTAAAATCAGAGACTCATATGCAATATACAGAACACTTTTAACAAAATAAATACATCTTAACAACTCATCATTATCTCCGATCGATTCGACAAAAATATCATCGTTTATACACGCGAGTTATAAAAAAAATCTCGGCCGTTAATTTGTTCAATGTTCAAAACTTGCGCGCTACTACTACTATATACAGCAGAACGCGCGGGCGGCAGTCTTTTATATATATATAAATATCACACGTCGCGTCATGTTTTGTGCACCTCTCTCATAGTACAGAGTAACATTGCGTTCGCTAAAATTTAATCTAAATACGGCAGTATAAATTCGTCTACAAGCGTGGTGTTCTTGTGCCACATGAAGTGAGGTACGCCTGGTACCGTGTGAGTTATCAGTTTCTTATGCTTGTCGAGCGTTCGTAAGCCTATCAGGTCCCTTTTGTAGTCATCCCTATTGCGCATATCCACGACAGTCTCGTTAGTGTCGTAGTAACCAAACTGACTGCTTTGCCAGGGTGTTATGACACCGTCGTCCGGGCCACCGATTAGCACCATTTTGTTTAGCTTTGTCAGACCCTCTTTGAACGCTGTCGTGTTTGTGGTGAGCCTTTCGTTGTTGACGAATGGTAAAAATTTGCTATATTTGTAGTACAGTTCCTGAAAGAAATATGTTTTTGTTATTATCATGTATGATGGTTAAATGTTATAGGTATTGTTTTACAACAATAACCATACAAACAGGCGTGTAAAACATTTCTAAAATGATCTTTTATCTGTAATTTTTATAATTTTCTAAAAATAATTATTGTTTTCCATATTAACATTTAAATATTTTAGTAACTAATCCAATAATTTATGATCTATCAAAATTATGTATCTCATAAACAAAATAAATGTCAGTTTGACAATCAATGCATGTTATATGCTTAGTATGTATATGTGAAAAGAATCACCAATGATTTTTTTAATGCCAATTGGCCATAACAACATCATTGAAAACTATTATATTTATTACGTCATTCATTCATTAAAATGAATCTCACTTGATGATGCGGGTCGTTCCAATAATTTCCTACACTCGTGTGCTGTCCAACTTTCGAGTAGAACAGTTCATAGGCAGTCTCGCACACCAGGTCAGGAAATATCAAATGCAGAAACTTTGCTATAAAAAGAAAATTCAAATAATCAATCTCTCATAACAATTCATTTTCTCAAACAATGCTATCTTAAAAAAAAAAGAAAACGATATTTCGCACGTACTGCCGTATTGGCCGGCTTGAGGTGAGCTTAGCGATATGAAGTTCCTGACATTGTGCTGGGGAAACCTTTGCAAAATGGCTCTAGCGAGGAGTCCACCTTGACTATAGCCAAGAAGATTTATGCCCTCCGGGTAGGCTGCACCTATGGCCAATATGTCGTTGCCTACTTCCTCGACTTGACGCCACATGGGCTCCAAACTGCTCCAACCGGCGTATCGCACGGTATTGTATACCTGCGTGCCCGGGTGCATCTGTAAAAAGAGCGGGAATTATTATGAGATAAGTGAACGAGGAAAATATTATGTATGATAAGTTAATGTTAATAATTGTGTTTTTTTGTAAGTAGAACTATCTAAATGATACAATAACGTAATAGGCGTTTACGTCAAACGTACGTACGCTGATAGAATAAAAAAAGAAACAAAATATAATAGACTGATTGTTGAAATGTATTTATTTGAAAAAGATAAGAACTAATAACTACGTAGGACTTTAATGTTGATTATTTCGAAATATTTTTAGCTGACACTTTGTTTCTTAAGCGAATGAATTTTGTTGCTTAACTTCTCACTATTTTATATTTCCTGTTCGAATAACATTATCGGAAATTTGAACTTAGCATAGATAACATCATGATACTTCACAATTGATTAAATGATCATCTAATTACGCAGTTTCTAGCGGAAGTGTTTTATTCAAATCAATTCAATATATTCAATCTATTAATAATATATTCTGGTATCCCACAATACAACCTATCACAAACTTATTATTTATCAATATCTTTTAACAACATTTAAACAATCAGCTGATTCAAACAATAACATTCTTCGCAGGCTTTTGATCCAACATTGTTAATCCTCCAACTCTACAACAATGAAACAAACAATCCTCCTCCACAATCTCAAACGACATTACCCAGCCAACAATCAATCAACAACAAAGACAACTCTCCTTGTTCTAAACCTCAACATCAATCAATCTCCACCATAAAACCAAACAAAGAAAGTACAGCACATAATCTTACCTCCTCGATCCTATTAGAAATGAGTTCCATGCTATCACTACCCGTAAGGACACCATGGATGACAGCCACAGCTCTATACGATTCAACTCCATTTTCCGATACCACAAGAGTAAAAACTATCGCCAACAAGGCGAGAAAATAACGACGTTTGTTCCGCACGATCATCTCAAGCTGCCTTTGTGTGTACTACTATACTACTGTTGTACGCATAGCCCACGCAGCTGAGCGTGCGGCTGCTGTTGCTGCTTGTGTTCATGATGATGATGACCGTGACATACCCGAACGCCACCTTGGACGCGAAGTGGTAGTTCCTGGAAGCTGAATATCAATGGGTGCTGATGTGGTAAGAGGAAGAGGGATTGGAGTTGAGGAGGATAAGGGAACTGATGTAACGCTTGGAGGTAAGGTACCAGTTGATGGTAAGGTGGGATCGGTTGGTAAGGTAGAAAGTCTCATGTAGATGTCAGTGAGAGTAGACGTATTTTTACTTGTTTAGATACAAGTGTCATGGCTGTATAACATGTGTTAAAAGCCAATAAAAAACTACTATATTACTATACTACTTGTTTAATGTAGGGTTTTAATTGATTATGGATTAGTTGATGTATGGAAAGTGTATGGTGAAATTTATATTATTAGGCTATAATTAAATTAAAGCATGACTTTTTCAAGAAAAACAGATTATTGTGAAAGATCTTTCGATTGTCTAACGTTTGATATATATTATTTTTCTATTTTTTTGCAGTATTAATTTGTTTAATTTAATATGCAATGTATCGTTTAATTGATTTAAATAAAAATTTATATTTTATGAGACATTGAGATATTAAAAATTTACCTTTATATAGCACTGTCGCATTTTGGTTAACTGTATTTTTCACATTAAAATATTAAACGTTTTAAGCGATTCAATGTATTTGTAATCCATACTTGCTTTTGAAGCGCTTTCGTACTCCTTGAGAAATATAATTAGAAAATGAATTCTCAGCTATACATCTAAGCTTCCGTTCACAGCTTCTCCAGCAACACTCTCACTTGAGTTTAAGTCGCATGTACATCATCTTACCACTAAAAGCCTCTGAAACCACAATAAATACATCCAAAACTTTTATAAGCCCGACCAAAATTCCTCACACTTTTACCCCCAAACCTCCTTAAAAAAAGAGAAAAATATCATTTATCTAGAGTCATTAAACCGAACCGCAAAATAGAAAAACGCATTCGACTCTCGACTCTCTTACCGCAATAACAGGACATCCCTTAATCCTGGCGCTTGCCTTCGTCGAGGGGTCATACCATATCAAGGGTAACCCATACATCACGTTGACGATTCACAGAGCCTCATTGTCTCTCTCTCTCTCTCAGTCTTCGGTCGCGGGGTATATTAGACCGCCTAATCGTTCCTTCTTCGCTTTGAAATCTCCCGCGCGTGGGTGCAAAGGCCGATTGTTATAGTCCGGATTGTGTGGAGGTGTTGCGTGTGGCTGCACGTGTGCACATATATAGGGTAACAATAGCGTGAAGCTTTGTTATGCGGGGGTGGAAGGAGAGATTCTTTAGCGTACGACGTGTAATGAAACGCGTTAAGGCGCGCGCGAGCGATGGGGATGTGAGCGTATTGTTTGGTGGTATTGGAGGATGATATAGTGGCAGTCAAGTGTGGGGTTTATTAGACTTTTGAAGCGAGGGCGGGATGGGAAGTGGCTTTAAAAATCTGTATTTTCTATTCTATTGAGATCGTATGATATTTGTTAAAGTTGGTACTCGTAATAAATGAATTCGAAAAGCAATATAGATCTGCAATTTATGTATTCTTGATTTATAAACTTTTTAATATTCTTTAAGAACTTACATTCGGTAGGGTTTCTAAATATGGCGCAGGGTTAAATATGGAGTTTCGCGATATCTCATAGAACTAACCATGAATATGAACAAGATTTTTCTGTTTTCTGAAATAAATAAACATGTTTGAATACTGAAACGTACAAATTTTCCATGATGTTTTAAAAAGATATATAAATTTTTGTATCTAATCACTTAGGAACTTAAACTCATTATTTTAACAAATTAATTTAGAGATTCCTCACTTTAAAATCTTAAAATAAGATTGTCTTAAAGGAGTATCGCAATGAGAGACTTTATTCTACTTAGTTTCGATAGTGAGATACACAAGCTTCTACAATCAAAATAAATTATTTTCTAACGCCATTTAAACAATACATATTACTTTTCTAATATTACTTAGTGCTAAATGAGTTGCCCTGTAAATAAATAAATGTGGATGAAAAGAGCTTTACTTTGCTTTTTGCATCGTATCAAAATGATCATTCGATTTAAAATTATTGGTTATCACAGTTAGCCATAAAAACACGCATGAAAATTGTAATTCTCAAAACTATAGAACATGTATATAAAAACTAAAAACGAGAATACAATTTCTTAAATGAAATTGTCCAAAGAACCACTAAAAATTGCAGTTCCGGTTAAAGCTACTGACATAATTAAACACCAAAAAATATATATATATATATTTTTTTCGTAATCAAAAAAACGTTAACCCCAAGCAATTTCAATTAATCCAAACGCAATTCCACGAAACGCAACAACAGTATTACACAACCTAGATTTCCAACAACGCGCGCGGGCGCGCGGCAGTTTACAGCTCTTTCGCTCGCGAAGAGTACGCGAAAAAAGCTCACAATTACAACAGGCGCCTCTTACTGCGCGCTGGCGAAAGAAAACCGACAATTTCCCGCTTTAATTTTGCGGCTATAAAAGGGAGAGAAACGATATCATCCTACCTCCTTTTTTCCTCGTTCGCTGCGCGTAGCATAAACGACGTCGTGTGCGGGCGAGGAGAGTAGAAGATTCGCTGTTGAGAAAACCTATTCGACGCTCTCTCTCTCTCTCTCTCTCTCTCTCTCTCTCTCTCTCTTTCTCTTTTTTGGGTTTAATCAAGGATATTCGCGGTTGGCTGGACCTGCGCAGTATTTTACGTGTGTCCGAGAAGGATAACCGAAGCGCGATCCTTGCCACCGAAAACACTCGAGCCTCGTTCTCGCTTTTACCTTCTCACACACACACACACACACACACATACACACACACACACACATACACTCTTTCCTCTCTGTCCTGTCTCATCTACTTAATGGCTTTGGACTTTTTTGCACTTTTTCAAGCTGCTCGGCCCATTAAATTTTGAATTTTTGTACATAAAATGCTCGTGTCGTTGTTGTTTGTAATACTGTGCAACAGTTACGAGTGCTTCTTTTCAACAATCATTGTTATAATACTCACAACGTCAAGTGTATAAGTAATAGTAAAATCAATTTTTATTTGGCAAGAATACTTTTAATTATTCACAAATTAATTTAATTTATTTTTGTAACAAAACTTTAAAAAAATTATTATTCCTGTTAATTTAAAAAAAAAAAATTTTTAAATATTGTGATTTACTAATTGCTTAAATATGAGAAGTTTTTTGTTATGCCGTGGAATAATAAGGAGATGAATTTTTCATATTTTTGTAGATGAATTTCAGTTTTATCTTTCTAAAAATGATCGTTTAGAACATCGACAAAAAACCTTTAGTAAAAAATCTATTTCAGAACAATGCTTCAATATATTTGTCAAGAGAATCGGCTATTATTGAGAAATCTTTTTGCGAGTGTATACGATTTTCTGTTGTTGATGGCCAAAAGATGATTTTTAAACTTCAATAGTTCTTCATATAATACGAGAATAATACCTTTTAAATTGCATGTAATATTTCTGAAAGAATTCTCCATTACCTGCATTTTTCTTTTTTTATGCTTAAATTGCCTGTTTTTTGTCATTATAGTTATGGAAAAATACCATTTCTTTTTATTAAATGTATAGCTCTAAAAATACTTAAAATACCTCCACAAATTTTTGCTAGTTATTAATCTTATGACGCATTTAATCCGTTGAAATTTCAAAAGAGTATCTACATTTCTTTCTATATATTTTTCATAAATTTCATATTTATCTAAATTACAAACATAGAAATAGACGTAAAAAAATTTTATAATGAAAAATAAATAAAAGTATTATATTTAAAAGTAACAAATTTACAGTGATTAAAACTTTTAACAAAAAAAAAACTAAAAATTTGGTTTAAGAATATTTAAATAAATGTAGTAACATGTTTTCAACTATGATTCCTTTTTAAAAATAGAATAAATCAACATTGCCAGATATTTAATAAGTTTTACAAAAAGTAAAATTATTACTTTCGGCAAAAAAACAACATATGTCGATATTTTTAAAATTTTACATTTTAAATCCCCAAAAATCGTTTCAACCCCGTAACCGCACATCACGAAAGAAGAAGAAGCAGAGACACAACACAGCAACACATCTATATACATATATATATATATATATATACTCTTTCTCTCTTTCTCCCTCTCTCTCACGGGCGTGCGCTCTCGCGTTGGAGAGATTAGCGTTAATTACACGGAGTCTCGGGGTTGGCTCTCGCGGGGTATTTGTCACTCTGGCGTCGGCGCGTCCCTGAATATTAATAATCCACCCCCTCCACGTACGTTCGCGCGCGCGCGATTAATTGCACGAGACGCGACGCTTCTCATTATCTCTACTGTTTGATTTTATCATTTTGACGCAGATCGCGCGAGAGTAAGAGAGAGAGAGAGTAAGAGAGAGAGAGAGAGAGAGAGAAAGCGAGGGCGATATTAATCGAGGGTCTCGATTTATGCGTAGCGCTTGTGTTGTGCGGGACGCGTTTGTCGGGCTATTATGACGTACGCGGGCTGGATTTTCACGTCGGTTGATGGGAAAGGTGTGGTGGATTATAAGGATTACCAGTTTCTTCGATGTTTCATCTTTTTTTCTTTCTTTCTTTCGAGGTTAACTGGTAAGAGATTTTATAAGTTTTAAAGTTTTTCAAGAATTATATTTTAACTTTATAGGTGTAATTGAATTTTTGAAGGTTCTAAGTATTTGGAAACACTATTTTTTTTATGTAATTTTAATTTCAATATTTTACTCTTGTACTTTCACTTTCGAATTATAATTATTGCACTTTATGAGCTTTTGGATATGGAAAGTCAAAATATGTATGTCTAATTTTTATGTATTTTTATTTTTATTTATTTAGAAAAATTAATTTTTCTCCAATATAGTGACCAAAATATCACTAAAATCTCTTTATAAACCTATACCACTATTAAAAAATGCTCGACTCACTTCAGAACTAATCATCCGCACGATCTCGCAAGGACCAACTCAACCTCATCCTCTACTATCTGAAAATAAAAAAAAAGAAACTCTCTCACGTATCCGCATACGTACACTTATACTCCTCGCGCGACTCTCTCTCTCTCTCTCTCCCTAGTAAAACCGTCCTCCCAATATCTCAAAGCATAATTCGAAGCCGTAAAAGCGCATATAAAAGCGGCAGCGCGCGCCCGAGTAATCCCGCAGCCGTGGATACTAAAAATTCGGTATTCCGCGACATCTCCAACTCCCACTCTCTCTCTTGAGAGAGACTAGTACTACTCCACCCCGACGCTGCTCACCGCCAATGGAAACCGGATCGGCCCCGATAGCTACCACTCTCTATCTCTATCTCTCTCTCTATATATATATATGTATATACAGAACACGAGCGTATACGGCTACGGCAGGCTCCTTCAGATATTCAAAGTCGCCGATAGTTTATTCATGGCCGCGCGCCGCGGGTCTCATATACGGCGTAGAGAGAGAGAGAGAGAGAGAGAGAGGGAAAGAGAGAGCTTGGGAGCGATATTGGAAGAGCAGCTTCTCTCTTGCTCTCCAATATTGCGCGCGTACGCGGGGGCAACTGTCCCCCAGAGATAGAGAGAGGACTACTACTACTCCTCCCAAAGGTCCGTGCCACACGTGGGTGACAGCAAGAGAGAGAGAGAGAGAGAGAGAGAGAGCCGCCAATAAAATTCAAATACACTCCGCTTCGCATGCTAAATTATCACGTCCTCCATTACCCACACCAGTGCTATACCTTGGCCGCCATTTTTCCGCGGAGACACTTGGACGCAAGGGCGGACGCGGGGGTGGGAGGGATTTTCGTCGTCGGAATTGGATTTGGTAGGGAGAGAGAGAGAGAGAAGAGTAGTTTCGAAGTGTTTCGAGCGAAAGGTGAATTTGAATTCGTTGGATGGGTCGCGCGTGCGACGCGGTTGGCTCTTCTTTTTCTTCGCTGAGTGGATAAGGGAATGGAGAGCGTCGCTTGCCCGTCCGGGGGAAGAGAAACGCTTCGCGTTCTATTTGATTTTGAGAGATAAAATGGTTTTTAAAGTAGAGGAAGTGTATGAGTGCATATATGTGTGTGTGTGTCTGTTGGAGAAGAAAAGTTTGAACGGTGATGTTTATATATATATATGCTTGATTCGGGATTGATTGTTGCTTGAATGACGTTTTGTACTTTTCATGTATTGAGAAAGTTTATATAAAAAATTATTTTCTTGTACATTTGTACATTAGTATTATATTTTCAATAATATCAATTAAAAAGCTATAAGTGTATGTTTAAAACACACAAGGAATCGACATCTAGCAATGCAAGCAATTCGTTAAATCTACTATTTTGTGAAAAATAATAAAATTTATGTTTTTTAATACTCATTTTAGTATCATAAGTATACCAACTAACTATACCTCCTGCTAAAAAATTAATTTAAACTAACAGAACCTTAACCACAATATTCTTCATGAAATCATCACCAACAAGCACCACAAAAACTCTTTCTCTCTACAACCTCGATCTATCCATCTCAATAACGCACGTATCATTTCACGCGGCGACCTCCACGAAGCCAGGAAAAAAAAGTAGCAGCTTCTCTGCGCAAAGACAATTAACGCCTCCTACGCGTGTTCTTGTGCAGCTGGACGATGAGTTCGCTCAGGACCGCCCCAGATTTCGACATTACTCAAGCTGGATCAACTTGCCAGACGTTCGCCATTGTTCTCTTTAGGAGAATTCTGTATGTGTTTGTATCAGGAAAGGAAGGAGAGGAAATCGCCATTTTTTTTCCGAGTCTAACCGTGACGGGACGATTTTTCACGGGGATTTCCGGTTTTTCGAGGATTTTCGGATGTGTATATATATATGGGTAAGGGTGGTGGGTTTGAGGTATGGGGGAGTCTTGAATGCATGCTCGAATGATCTTTTCGATTTGTTTTCCGTACTGGCCTGTATTATGAATACACGTGTTTTTGATGCTTGATGTGGTCGGAAAGAGAAGCGCTTCGGTTGACGACTTTTTACGTGGGTGGGGTTGGGGGTTCATGATGCGTAAGACTTGAATATGCTTTAGTGTTAAACGCTATTTTTAATATCGAAGGTATATATTACTATTTTTTATTTTTTATAGTACTTACCAGTGGAAATGGTATCGTTAAACATTATTATTTTGTTTATTAAGGAAGAAACAAACTCAGATTATTAGTAAGAGTATCTGAGAGAAGGATATATTATATTTAATAAGAAAATATATTAAAAATGTACAAAGAAATTTATTAATAATCAATACCCATACTAACTATTAATATGTACATCATTATCATAAGTCTTTGGGTATTTCCATAAAATATTTCTTTATTTTGCTGAAATCAACTATTTTAATATCAACAGTTAACAGGAATAATAACTGTAAGTAAATCCTTTTCTTATACACAATGTGAGGTTGTCCTCTGACGAAAAAAAAGACATTTCTATCATGAAATTTTTTATCTACGTGTAAACCCTCTAACATTAAGTTTCTTCAAAAGACGATTATCTCTTCCAAATATTGTTTATCCAAAAACATCGACATCATTTTATCAATACTTCTGAATCCCAAATTCTGAAAATACCATGATTACCCTTACACCAACACTGTGGAACATCCACAGAAAAAAGGCACATAAAGCTAAGCATATATCAATGAACTTTTCATCGCTGAGCTATACAAACAAGAGCGCTTTATCTCCCTCCTGCTATCCTATACGCGTACATATATATACACACACACACACACACACACACACACACACACACACACACCCCCAGCGAACAAATGTCAGCTTCCAAAATCCTCCAGCATTACACAGCAAAAAGACTGTTGACAACGATGCCAGCGGCAGCAACACACACACACACGTGTTGTAGTGTAGGGGCGTGAAGAAAAATCAGTTTACTACTCCCGTTCAATATATATACATATACATTCTCGAGTACGATGCACATGTTCCTTGATACCACGATTTTCCCGATACACATATATATATATACGTACCTATATATAGCGATAAACGCGTACTATACCGCGACTAATTGATTTTTTCCGCAACTCGCGCCCTTCGTCGCGCGATTTCGCACTTGTTCGGCCGCTTTTACGTCTCCATTTGTATTATACACCCGGAGACCCCTAGTATTGTACTACCCTTCCCCCCTCCCTCTTTTTATATTTACGACTAATAAATTACTGTCGGAGAAGCGATTCTTCACGTGCGCATACGGAGGACGATTATATCGCGCAGCTGATGATGCGAGAGAAAAGGGGTGGATATAGTGGGTTATAGGAGAGAGAGAGAGAGAGAGTGATGGGATTTCGAGTGTGGTTTGATGAGGAAAAACGGAAACGGAAAGGGGTGGAAATGAAGGGAAGGAAGGAAGGAAGGGTTGTGTATGTGTTATACAAATGATGATTCGGAGAGAGAGAGTTTCCGTTTTCCGAGTTTCAATCTTATACGCCGTGATGGTGAGGAAAGGGATTTATTAAGTGAATAGTTCTATTGACTGCATGGCTGGAGTGTTTCGAATCGTGGATTTTAATCTATGTGCGTAGATGTGTGTTGAACCGTGATAAAGGGGTTGACCCAGGGTTGTGGTATTAATCAAGTTGGGATGTCGATTTGTAGTAACAAAGTTGATTCAATGTTTTCATTATATATATATATATATATATATATATATATATATATCCTTGGACTATTGTAAATCTGATTATTTTTAAGATTCTTTCATTCTTACTGGGGTGATGTAGAATAGTTCAAATGTATCTCATTTTTGCAGCATGTGTAATTCTACTTACAACAACTTCAATGTGCAGTAAAAAATTATAAATGATATTATTTGTAAAAATTGTTACTAAATTTATCGTTCTAAGGATTTCATCTAAATAAATATTATACTGATATACTTTAATCCTCGTTTATTTTTAGCTTCACCACGACTCTAGTTTCATAAATCCACCTGATGTTACGTAAAAATACGTCCGAAGATATGCAGATAATCAACAACCTAATAACCCACGTAACTTCTAGACTCCAGATTAAAGCTCGACTCAGTCTCAATCCCTCCAAAAATCTACTCCACACTCAAACATTTACACACATCTATCTATATATACCTATACTACATACACACACACACACACACACACACACACACATACACAGACTTCTATACCTCATATCTCCCGCGTAATCTCATCTCCGCACCGTCGGCGATTGGCTAAGTGCGCGCGTGCAACACGCGTGTCCCGAAATTGGCCGCGTAATCCACGCCACGTGGCAGGCTACGTTTATGTCGACGTCGATTTTTCGGGCTCACTCGTGTATTACAAAAGAGAACCGCGTGGTGTCTCTTCCCCCTTTTCGTCTATTAGCCGTCATTCAGTAGCAATTTGCGAATTGCACCGACTTGAAAGCGATGCTAATTTTAGGATACGCCTACTACTATACTATACTACCAAAGATGCGTTCTTTTACTGTTGGATATAGTGAATGGGTTGTGATCTTAGGAGTGAAAGGAATGAGATTTTTCGATGGTAATAAGTAAAGGATAAGGAAATTTGCATAGGATTTATTCGAGTGCAGATGTGAAAGGGTTAATGAAGCGTTAAACTATACGTGTGGGTCTTTTGTTTAGGGTTTCGTGTATTGATTATTTGCATTTAGCTGTGGTTGGTTTGGGATTAATCGTGTAATAGGTTGCATCTAGTTTTGAAAAATTATGTTACTAAATACAACCTAAATCCTTTTTATTATAATTCATACTAAAAAAATCACATGCCTGAAGTAAACTAGTCAAACCTCACCATAACTAAATCAAATATAGACACACACACACACACACACACACATTACATACAATCAAATTCACTTCGCATTATATAAAGTCTTTTTATAAAGTGCAACTATCA
>JAYJLV010000056.1:10737751-10770628 GCA_036873485.1 Torymus texanus
CTATAAATATCGCATATTAACTATAAATATCGCATATTAACTGTTAATATGCGGCATCTTTACAGTAAAGAATTTGGATATTTCGCCGAAATCAACTATCGCATATTAACTATAAATAAATCCTTCTCTCAGTGTAAGTAAAAAAATATTTAGAGAAAAACATTTTAGGAACAATTATTATACTGTATTATAACTAGACTAGAAATTCCTTTTTTTAGTAATTTTTACTCTATTTCTAGCAATTTTTACAATAACATATAGTATTTTTTTTTGAGAATTCGAATTCGTCCCTTGTTTACAACAAGGTACACAATCTATCCTTGAATATTTTTCTCCTTCATCAACAATCATGTCCCTCATTTTATCATTTCTCTAACAATTCATAACAACCGATTCTAACAATTTTTCAAACACTTCCATCTATTCAACAACTCCAAATTTTCCTATTCCCACCCTCAAAATCAGCTCTCAACAAAAAAAAAAAAAAAAAAAAAAAAAAAAATAACTTACACTCATATACCTCATCCAGCCAATCGTGTCCAGATATAGCAACCAACGACCGACCGAATGAGTTTCGCCATCGGCAGCGGCGTCGGCTACTACTGCAAATAATCAACGATGTAGCCCCGATAATTGAATCATCCCGATGGTGCTCGCGAGTGGTCCAGCTAACAAGTGCGCGCGCGCGCGCGATCGTTCTCTATATTCATCCACACATCCATATATATATACATATCTCAACATACACAGGGGCAATATCAATCCTTTCGCAGCAGCAGTAGCATCAGCATCAGTAGCGGCAGCACAATACGCTTGCGTATATATACTTCTAATCCCCCGGTGTCTCGTTCACGCGGCCGCGCGTTAATAACTGGCGTGGTTTCGTGGCGCATTAGGAAAACAGCGCGTTTACGTGTATACGCAAGCGCTGACCGGTGCTGTGTGGCCTCTCTCTCTCTCTCTACGGTTCTCGACGCGCCTGTGCTGGCTAATTGAGAGAGGAGGATGGATGCGAAACGAACTGACCGACCGCTATGTGCTATTGTGGCCCCCTTTTCGCGAGAGCGACCGAGAGCCGCAGTTGTTGGATATATGTATATATTGGGTTCCTTTGTTCACGTGCGTCGATTGGTGGACTGTATGTGTATAGGGTGTAAGGAAAAATTTTTGTTTTGAAGGTTTGATGTGATGTTTGTAGAAGTGGTGGATGGATTGGTTTGGGTTTAGTTAGTTTTATCGAGATGTTTCTAGTTTTGGATGCTAGCGAATGTGTGTGAGCTGTTTTAATGTGATTAGGTAGATCTAGAATGATCTCTGTGATAGAATTAGATAAAAATATTATTGTAAGGTTACATCGTACTTCTTTGATTTTTTGTGTTTTTTTTTCTCAAGGTCCAACGTATAAGAAGCCTTGACTTAAAAATCTATTTTATAATAAAATATATTTATATTTATCATATTTCATATATAAATGTACATAAGAATGAATATCTTAAATTCGCCATCTCTGTATATTTAAAATATTATTTACTCCATCAAGCGAAATAACAACGTGACAAATTAACGGGATAATCTCTTTTTTAAAATAATTTGTAGGTCTTTTCAATTACTCTTAACGACCTTTTCCTGTAAACAGATCTGATTCACAGAATTGTGTTTTATCTAATAAAAACGCGAAAAATTGCAGCGAGTAGTTTACCTTCGACCGTTAAAATTCTACAATATCACATCATTCTTATTAAACCTAAACCTTCCACACTAAACTACAAATTTCAATCATCAATTACGTACTTACAAAATTTCACATCCGCGTATATAAAATATAATTTCACGTTCATATACGTCACCGTTTCAAACCAAGCAACAGACAGATTTTTCAAACGATTAAAATCGGCATCGTCACGTGTATACGTTAATTTTTTTTTTTTTTTTTTCTTTAGCTTGCAACCACATTGCACTGCCTATATACATACGTAGGAGCGTGAGCGCACATGACGCTTCTCTCGCGCGCACTGCAACGCGGGGATTCATTTACGAAACATCTGGACGCGAGCGCGCGCATGCAGTTCCGTTTGTTCTGGCAATTCCGCGTCTAAATTAGCGCGACTCCCCGAGTTTTTACATCGCCGTTTAAGCGTTTCACATGTGTATCCCTTTTCGCGCTCGAGCTCATGCACTCTCTCTCTCTCTCTCTCTCTCTCTTTCTCTCTCTCACTCCCCATACGTAATTCTGCAGCGTGAGCATGTGAACTTTGCGCGTAACCGCGAGCTTACTTGCCCGCGTGTACATCCTCGTACAAGATTTTTCCTAGACTTCTTTTTTTTTTCTTCGGTCTTGTTTAACATTGAAGCACTTGGAAACAATTTTTTTATGATTTTTAAGGAATTAGTGGTGATATTTTATTGATATTTAATTGTAATGAATAACATATTTTTTACTTATATTAATAATAATCTATAATTGTAGAAAAATTTATATTAAAAAAATTTATTTTGAAATCCTTACATTATAACTCTTAAAGTGCTTTTATCAAGCTGCCTCACTAAATTAGGTTAATCAAATTTATATCTACCCGTAAACTTCTTAGATTCATAATTTTTCATCCTTATATATTACATATACTCATTCACAAATTAAAACGAGCTAATCTTCTAAGCGAAACCTCTATTCCTTCCTCCACCGCGCATCACAAAATCATATTAATGAATGATAAACACATACATCATAAACACGCGTGACATACGCTCACTCCCACACACACACATACACGCGCGGCTACCTAATCAATTCCTCTCATTAACCTAATCGTCTACCCTGCACCCTCGACAACGTAGAAGAAAAAAAGCACTCGTATACCGCACGTGAAAGAACCAACGCTCACTCACGAGCGCGTCAAATTTATGTAAATAAGGCTAGCGAGCGAGGGAATAATTGCAGGGGAATCCCCGAATTACTCGCCACCCCCCTTGTAATCAGAGCGTCGCCCTTTTTCCTCGCGCTTCCTTCTTTCTACAACTTCTTATACCCCACCGGTCGCGAACCAGATGCGCGCCTTTTTTAATTGCATATCCGAGACATTCGAGAGAGAGAAAGAGAAAGATACTCTTCAAAGTGGCCGAATTACCAGCCTTATTATTATCCCTCTGTCGACCGTTTTTTCCTCTCTCTCTTTACCATCGCGTCGCGGGGGTGATTTTCACGGCAAGTACTTCCGAGTTAACTTCCACTTCTCTTCTTTATTCGTGCGGCTTCACGCGTTTCTTTTTGTTCGCGCGAATGGTTAATCTTTTACGCCGTAAAAAAGAAAAGGGGGGGGATAGCCCGAGGAACTTTTATCTCTTAGAAGTGTTATTAGGAGGTCTTTTGGTCTTCTGGGTGCGAGAGCAGATATATATACACGGGGCGCGGCGGAGATGCTAAATTGTAGCTGTTTGCCAAGTGGGAAGTGTCTTGTTTATCGAGTTCTGATGTGGTTGTACAATGGGTAATGGAGTAATAATTACCAGTGCTGTAAATTAATATATATATATATCAAAATGGATATTTTTACGATTTGTACAATCTTAACTCTTATTTATAAAAGCCGTAGCCTAAAAACTCAAACATATCTAATTTAATTTTAAAAATTTATTATTTTAAATGTACTCGAGTACATATCGAATCTTCTGATCACCATGCAGATAACGCTTATCCTACCCTAATCAACGAAGCGTACAAGTTTTTATTTTTAGCAAGTAAGTTTGAAACCAGAATGACAAGTCGAATATAATATTCCTCACGGTACAAAACTCGACTCGCAGAAGGTCGCGCACAAATGAATTACCACGAAAATATCTCTTCGAATCCATCATCGCGCAGTCGGAGAAACGTCCCAAGTCACGACACTTTCTCATTCTCTCTCTCTCTCTCTCTCTCTGTCTGTCGCGCGCGCGCACGACGCATCGCGTTCGCGGTCGCGTTAAATCACATGCGTTCTAAACCACTATAGGCACTGGTTATATATATATATACACACACACATACATATATACATATACAGTTGTCCAGTTAGTGAAACATTATATTGTCTCTCATCAGGCGGCAATGAGTCACGCGGGCGGTTCGGCACTGCCTTTGTCGTATTGAAATATACGGTTCTTAAAGACGTTTCCAGCGACAAGCGCCGAGCGTTATATACTTGATTGGTCGTAATCCAATGAAGGGCCCCGAATCCTGCACGTGCATGCGTGTGTTGCAGTGTATATAGTGACAGCGGCGGCGACTGCTCCTGGGAAAAATCGTATAGTTACGCAGCGATGGTTGAATGTATACGGGAGGGTATAATGGAAGAGAGTGGAACGAAGATGCGTATTTGAATATGGGTATTGATGATTTGTTTGCGTAACAGTATATAGTCGCAGGGGTTTTATGGGTTCTAATGTACATTGATTGTATTCTTTTTTTATCAACTCTATGGTGAAAAAAATCATTTCGTAATAATTATTAATGTTGTGGCGATAATTGATGAAAAATTTATTTATTTTCATTTCAAATTAATTAAGTATATAAAAAAAAACAAAGTAGTTCTAAAAAAAAATTTTTGGAAACAAGCTACAATACATTTGTATCAGAAACCCGCCTTTTACTTCAAATTAACCATCGCTGTTTTAATTAACGGTAAGTGCAAAATTACAAAACACACACATACATAAGTAAACCAAAGTTACAGTAACTCATATTTTTTGCAATTACAGGCAGTCTTCACAACTCAGTGACCGCACACTTACCTTATCTTAACAACCTACAACGTCACAATTCATTCTTTTTTTCCTCCCGAATGAATCATTCGCACTTGGATTATCCTTCCCAAAAATCAGCAATAAAAAAAAAAAAAAATAAAATAAACCACCACCGCGCGCAACCATAACTTCGCTGACCACTGAGCATGAAAAAGGCGAAAAGCCACGAAGTCCCCTTTACACACATATACATACATATATATACTGCGAAG
Organism: Torymus texanus; assembly: GCA_036873485.1. Taxonomy (NCBI): domain Eukaryota; kingdom Metazoa; phylum Arthropoda; class Insecta; order Hymenoptera; family Torymidae; genus Torymus; species Torymus texanus. The sequence continues at coordinate 10,742,743 of JAYJLV010000056.1, forward strand.
AGCGAAGACTCGCCCATATTTACCGAGCAATCAAGCCGAATCATTAACCCCTAGAACGAACCTCTATACCACATATATGTATGTATGTGTGCAGGCACATATGAATATATACACGTATATATACGCTTCTCTCTTTCTCTCGCGGACAGGAAGTCCAGCTAATCAGGGGTAGTGAGTGGCAAACAGGGGCGCGGTTGTGCTCGCTTGCTCGGTTGCTCGCTAGCGCGGAAAGGAATCCGAGGGGATTCCTGGCGAAACATTACGCGTGTGTGTGTGTATATATATATATATATATATATATATGAGGCACACACACGCCAGCACGTGTATATGAGAGGCTCCTAATTAATTTATCTAATCAACTGAGCTACTCGTAAGAGAGTGAGAGAGAGCGAAGGTGTAGGTATATAAGGTGATTTTTCGTTTTGTCTTGCAGCGTGGAGTTGAGTATGCGTCGCACGTGAAAAAAATCTTTAGCTTCCGGGAGGCTTAATTATGGATGGCTAGGGGATATATGTGGCGCTTTGATATGATGGGGTAAGTGTGTGTGTGTGATTTGAATGTTTTGGTTAGTTGAGTAAAATGTGGTAGAGACTTGTGAGAGTGAGATGCGGATGTTTATTTGATTTATAATTTTAATGATTTAGCTCAAATTTTTAATTATATTAGAAGGGTGATTGTAATCTGAAATTGCGTTTTTATTAAAAAAAAAGAAACAGCAAAAATGCATGTATTTTGGCGTAAAGATAAATTAACGTATAATTAAAATGAATGAAATTCAATCAATTATTTTCTTACATTAAAACTTTAATAATTTTTTATTCGCACGCTTCCAGAAAACAATCCAGAAAAATCTCCTCCACTGTAAACAAGGACAAAAGTACATCGCCAATAAACCTCAATTCGTATTTCAAAAACTACGTATACAAACAGCTTTTTCCTCGTTCCTCCACTACGAAAAAAAAAATCCATTTTTCTCAATCCCTACGTAACGCGAAGGATGACGCAATTACGCGATATCTCGCACTATACAATGCTTCCTCTGCTCGCGCAATCACTCGCTCGACGCGCCTACGACGAAATCTAATCCAATAATTCGCATTCGGAATTGTTTTGCCTGCTAATGCGCGACAGACAGACTGACTACGACAATGAGTCAGACGATGTACTAGTAGAAGAAGAAGAAGAAGTAGAATAATAAGAACGAGATGAAGGACCGTCGTGATTGAAAGAGTCTCGCGAGGAAGTTCGCGTCGAAGACGCGCATATTGACCCGCAGTTTGACCCCCTAAGTAATTGATTTCTGTATATGTGTGTTGGGTTCCCATTGATATGCGATCAATCGGATTCATTCACGCTTTCGCGATGGAAGCAGCGGCGATCTATCGTGAGAGTACGAGACCATGGAAGCTATAATTCAGTAGCATGTGTCTATATAACATTTAATATATTGACAATGATTGGTAAAGCAGGATTAATCGTGCAATTAATTAACGGATAAGACATGCAGCACAGACAAAAATATTCATTTAATCTAATCATTTTTCGATATCTTGTGTCTGAATCTCATTCTGTTCACAATTAGTTTCATATATTATAATCGCGACAACTCGCGTGATTATTACGTACGTTTCTCCGAAATGCATTATTATATCTTACAAGTAGAAGTGTATACACACACACATACACATTGACCAAACTTTACTTTAAACTTCCGTCACTTACGAAACTAACCACCTTATACCTTTGCCCAAAGATTTCAACGTACAATTAATAATTCACCCTTTCAAAGTAAACCCGAGCGTAGCGCCCTTCTCTCTACGCCTCTCCCTCCGGGGATAAATATCGAATCAGGGAGTTCACGAGCATCTCCGACGGTGAAGAGAAGGGGAGAGCTTTTAGCGGTCTCAGGTGCGCGAAGAAACTCGCTCTATACACCTCCGCGTATGCCCGCTGCGAGCAGAGATTCGCAAAAAGCATGCGTTTATGTCGGTCGACCGAATCCTGGGGCTGTGGCGTGGATCTTTGGGCTTAGCCGCGATTAAGGTATAAGCGCGGGTTGTAAGTTTTGTACGCGTATTTCGATAAAGAATGGTTCGGAGAGTTGGATCGATATCGAATGTTAATTGTTGTGAATTTAGTTTAGAGTAGATGAAAAAAATTTACAATAAAAAAAGTAGCTTCTAAGTGACTGAGGAAATCTTCTTCTTATTATTGGCATTAGTAGAAAATCCGTTTCATTTCAAATGAATCTTCTTTAAGTAAGAGGAATCTATTTAACTGTAAACTTTATAGGATTTTCTTTAATTTTATATGTAACGGATTGTCTGATTGTGCAACTAATAAAAAGATATCTTCTCTTCACCTAGAAGCTAATTTTGTGAGTGTATACATATAGCATAGTGTCTATATAATTAGTTTTTATGCAAGAAAAATAATTTGATTGATTTAAACTTTTTTTGGTCATTACTAAGAACCTGATTTTATCAAAAGTCAGCTGATCCTTCAGTCTTAATTCATTCAGTCAGCTTCATATCTTTCATTTTATAGTCTATAATATTTCTTTATGTGAACCAATCTTTCTTCAAGTTGCTTAAGTCATCATGAAATAATTACATCGTGACAATAACCATTTTCCTCTCAATATATAATTATTTCCTCGCAACTATTCTTCTCTCAAACACACTTCTCCAACCCATTCTAATATCTTTTTCACCAGCCAACCTCATGAAAAACCCGCGCAATACTCCGTAAAACCCAGCAAGATTCACGCTAATACACCCCAGCCCGATCAACCACTCGCTCAGCCACGTATACGATCGCACGTTCATTCGCTCGATCGAATTCCCAACGGAGAGCAAGGAAAGGTTGACGTTCAACCTCTCTCTCTCTCTCTCTCTCTCTACTACTACTACCGTCATGCCCTGTGGCCATAGCCTGCGCGAACCAGATCAAACGCAGTTTTGCTGCTACTGCTGCTACTGCCGTGCTCATTTGAATTGATAATTCTCCGCCCCCGCGCCTGGTGTTCGCCGGCATATCAAAGGCTCTGTCGTAAATACATGTAAACGCTGCCCTCTTCCCCCCTCCCCCCCTTCGCGTATCCCTGGGATAAATTTCAGCGGGGAGAAGGAGAGTCTTCGCAGCAGATTCAAATAAGCGAGAGAGAGAGAGAGGAGGATCTTTGGACGATCATGATGGCTTTGAGAGTGGCGCAGGGTCAGAGGTCATGCACAAGCGTGTGGTATTTTGAATTTGTCCGAGGTGAGATATACTATACGTAGCAGGTGCGATGGATATATAACCGTGACGTCGTTGACGATGAGATGTGTAGTATATAGAGCACGGAAGCTTTTGGATGTCCGAAAATGATGTATAGTGTTGTAGGATAATGTTTAAAACGTAGTGGTAGAGGAAATATTGTAAATGATGGTGGATGAGTGAGCGTGTGTATATATATAGGGTTAACCATGTTTTGATATCATTTTTCTCCGAGGGTCGGTTTTAGCCAGCGCCTCAAAAGATTTCGAGGCCGACTGATATTTATACAATGCAAATGTCCCGGAATCCAAACATCTGTGATGGTCTTTGATCTTTCGATGTCTCGTGACGTTGCCACGGTATTTGCATGTCATTTTTTTTGCAGGAGATTGAATCAATTTCGATCCTTTGCTAGCTATGCTGCTCGCTTTGCTTCCCTTAATTCCTTATTTCCTTTCGTTTCTGAAACTACTTTATCTAAATTACTATGTGTAGTCGTTATATTTGCAAATCCTATTTATATCTTCATATATTCTGTAAGGATATTAATTGAAGTGCATTTAACATCTAATAGATGTATGTGTATTATCAATATTATATTACTAGGAATTACTATTCTTATAGTTTCAATTTCTTTTTTGTATTGCATAACAAACGATAAAAAGCAATTTTCTTTTCATTTATAATTTATTATCCTAAATAATATTATTTCTTAATAAACTCAAACTTTTATACCTCAACTAACGGAAAAATTAGGTCACCAAAAAACCAACGATCTACTCATCCTCCTCCCTTACCCACTTACTATAATCCTAACCAGCTCTCATTACACCACCATTCTCACCAACACACCCACCCACATATATACCCTTTTTCCATCAATTATCCCCCAAAAAACGAAAAAAAAAATCGATTCCCCTTCAAAAAACCTACTAAACCCACTAAAATACTCGCCGACTGTAGTACACTAATCGTTTTGCCCCCTTTTCTAATTCCACGCACGCGCGTGTACACGCGCGACAGCAGCTGACCCTCTCCTTCAGAAAATTGATTTGAATGCGTCGCCGACGATATATAAGTGGATGCGGGCCGTACGCGCGCCGTTGGTTACTCGTATATATATCTACATACGTTCATCTGGAAGCGAAACAACCCTGTACACGGTATATATATATACGAAGCGAACGCGCGGGTATAACGCAATAATCATCGTTTAATTCCGGCGGCGGCTTGGCGCCAAGTCAATCAGAAGAGCACCGCGCCGACCGGATATGCCTCCTCTGTCGTCGTGCCGACGATTCGTGTGTGTGCGTTGTCTATAGATGTATTATACGTGACGTAATGCCAAATTTACGGGCTCAAGAGAGAAAGAGACAGCAACGCGTGCCCTGTTCATCGATGATGTGGGCGAAGCATCTGTATGTAAGTCTCTCTCATCGTTTTTTTTTCTTTATCTCCTACTTTTTTGTTTTGGTTATAATAGCCCAGTTGAATTTCCAGGGACATGGATTTGTATCAATTGCCTCACGATGCGGGAATCGCTCTAATTTCAGAGCTTTTTTTCTACTTCTTCTTCTTCTCATTGGCCCCCTGGTCGTTGATTGGACGATGAGGCGAAGGGAAGGGGGAAGAAGTGAAATTAGCATCGTTGGGATAATTGGGTTGGACGGGAGCGCCGCTGAGAATGTTAAGTGAGACTTATGAGATTCTTGATTTTAATTAAACATATCGGGGGTCTTTCGTGATTACAGAATTTACGGGAGTTGTATACTTTTCAAACGAAAACTGTATACCTACGACATTTTCGTTTTTTTTTGCCTTTGGGCGCGGTATACTTCTTGGATGAATCACATGCGTGTACAAGCATTCACGTGTACACACGTGCGCGCGTCTAAAACGTAAAGAGCTACGGGCAGTCTAAAAAGCGACGTTTAACTTGTACGTTGCACCCAGTTGTGTACACAATGTGGCTATTATAGAGCGTCCAAAAAAAAAGAGGGTGAATCTGACAAATGAGCCCAAGTTTTACAGGAAAGAAGTGTGTTTGCCCTGTAAAATATGATTCCGCGTCGTGTTACGTAAACTAGGATGTTTACTTATGAAATCAATTTGTTTCGAATTGACAATTAATATACTTTCTTCTATACGTTTAAACGGATCAAATAAAGTGATTATCAATATATTTATGAATCACTGTAAGCTAATATCCAATTTCAATTTAAGCACTACATTTCAGTAAAATATACATACAATATCAATATCAATATCTTTAGATCCTAAAAATCTAATAATTAAAAAAGAAAGAAATGTTTTATAAACAATATACAAAAACACACTTCTCTTAAATAATACACCTCACTGTACCCCCACACAATATCCACAATCTTACACAACCCCTCAAGAACAAAACTGCTATACCTCACTCTTTTGGCGCGATCATTTAACGCATTTGTAACACTAAGGCTCCACGCGTCGAAAAGCACATCCTCGATCCTCCATACACCCCTATACACAAAGCGGAATTCCCCCCCTCTCTCTCCTAACCCCTCGACCCCTAACATACATACACACACGTACAGAGAGATATTCACGCGCTCGCCGGAGCATAGAACCGCACTGGATCTCGCACACTCGCTCACTCGCAATTCATCACCCTCCCCGTGCGCACTCGCAGTCCTGCTAATGAATATCGGCCCTAAATATCAGTCCGCAGGGAGAGAGAGAGAGAGAGAGAGAGAGAGAGAGAGAGAGTAGCGGACTCTCCATATGCCGTTACGGGAGATTACGAGCGAGCTCGTCCACCCCCCCACCTTTGCTCTGGCCGACCTTTGACCCACGTGCATTGTGTGTATGTATAGTCGTATATATATATAGGCATAGCCTTGGTCACGCTCGTTTGTCTCGCTACGGATGATCGGGCATAGCTTTCTTTCTGTGTGTTGGTTTGCTAGGGGGTCTTTCTTGACTTCTTTTTCGCGGAGATTGAGGTAAGAACGTTTACGTAGGCAGAGGGAGAGGGTAATGAAAATTTGGGTCGTGGTGGAACATACAGTGAGGTGTTGAGTTTGGATAGGTGTATTTTGTATACCTATGAATTTTTAGTAGAATATATTGTTGTTGTTAAAAAGGGTTCAAACTTTTTATCAGAAGAAAAAGTTTATTGTTTCGAGAAAGCAAAATGAAAAGAAAAAATTGTTTGTATATATGTGGTTAGTATGAATAAATATTGGCTGAAGATTTTCATCTATGCTTGAGAATAATCATAGAACTGACATTTCTCATATTAATCGGAATAAGATACCATAGCTTTTTTAGTCTTTTCATAGGTAAGTAAAATTTTTGTTGGTTTCAAATTTAATTAAAAATTATACTTTTATAACAACACAATGAATATAATTCTTTTTTTATAAAATTGGCGATTCTGTTATTATTTACATTTCTGTCATTATTGTCATCACAATCAAGTTAAAAACTTGCCGTATATAACAACAAGTCAATTATAATTCCGCACCAACTTTCTATATTTCACACAACACTGTTGACAACTGTCAAAATAATCGCAAATTTCCATTTGAAAATTTACAATTTTACACACATTCTGCATACATAATAATCAACCCACATACCATATTTAATCCAAGCCCATCAAAGGTCCTCATCTACCATCACTCCAAATTCCTCCTCAATTATTACACTCTCCCCCGCTCTACTCATTAAAAAGTGAAAATACCAACAGAATCAATCGTGCATACATTTCCTATAAAACTTTCATACGTTCCACTCTCTCTCTCTCTACTCTCAACTTTTGTCATTACATTACATCCAATACACATCACGCACGCACAAACGATCGTCGGGGCGTGAACGGGCCATTAATATTTCAAAACAGTATATATAACCTTTGCTCGCTCATGATACGCCTCAATCGATGCAAATAAAGCAGTAAATTCGAAATGTTAAAATGCACCCCAAAAAAAGAGAGAGAGAGAGCGAGTGTCATGCTCCCTATGCTAGCAGCAGTAGCTATATAGAAAGACCATATGCCGAGACGCGGGAGCAACGCCTGTAGGGGTAATATTAGGGTAGGGGTTATATGGGGTTTATGACTTTATACGCGGACGCGTGTGTATGTGGATGAGAAGCGGGTAATTTATTTATTTCTTGGACGATGGTTTGTCCTGTTTTGTGTATGTATGTAGAAATAAACAAAACCTTGGATTGCCAATAACAATGTGGTATGTACATATACATTGGTAGAAATTTGTAGAGGTAGATTTTTAGTAATTTGACAACATCAACCGAAAATACAAATTTTTCCATTGAAAGATAGTAAAAATTACTATATTTTTATTTAAAAAATTTGCATTTTTGGTTGGTAATTTTTCCCCACATTTTTCTATCAGTGTACAAGTAAATCAGTAATTACAACATTTTCTTAATTTATATAGGCTCTGAAGTGGAATGTAATCCCCGATTAAGTTATTTGCATTATCTCGGTTATTAATAAGCCGTAATGATGTATTGTATCAGTGTCAGCTGTTTTTCTTTCACGTGTCATGCATTTCAGTATGCGTTTAAGTCAACTAAAATTGCATCAATTTACATCAGATATAAATGTATTAATTGTACGTTGACGAAAATCTAATTTTTATAGTGATAACATTGACGTATACTTTATTAATTCAACAAAAATTCCACTCGCCTAGCGAATCTTCTTTTTTACAAGAAGTAATTTTTATTGGAATCGAAGTGAAGATTACGGGGTAAAAACGTTTCGTATGCATTCAAACAAAATATTATGTATAATGTAATCAATGCTCGACCTATAAAAAATCCTCGTAATAAGTAATCATAACAGATGAAAGAAGAGATAAAAAGAAATTGTTTTGATTTCTAATCAATAAAAATCTAAATCACAAGATTACATCGATAATCAAAATCTTCATTCCTTACATCAGAAACCATCACTAATCTAAATTCTCTACACGCACTATAATCTCCAAAACCCAGTGCAACAGCTACAAAATAATCTGTGTCAGTATACTTCAACCTCGTAGACCTGACCGAAAAAAGAAAAACAATGTTTACCCGACCTTGAACCAGAGTAGGCCATTGACCTATCCACGTGTACACGCGCATACATCGCCTGATCACGATCGATCTCACATCTTTCGTAGATCCGCGTTTCCCCGATCATTAACGATCATATTATACGTGTAAGAGTGAATGCCTATATATACAACCCATCGATCTTGTCAATGCGCGCGTGTATGGCTCAACCCGATCGTTGCTCCCTACCTCTGCTATGATTTTTCGATTAGATAAGCGCGCGAAAAGTCAACGGCGGAAGTTCGTTGGCATTGTGTTTGGGTATGCAAGTGCGGAAGAGAAAAACAAGTGAAATCGGCGATGATACGATAAGACGACGTATAATAAGTGACAAAAGTATAGATGGATTTGGAGGGTTAAGTTCGGCGAAGTTGTTGAGCAATGGTGTGGTTTTTTGAGATTTAGTGAGAGATTAGGGTAGAATTATCAGGGAGTTAATTTTGTTGATCAATAAAGAGATGTGGAATATATGTCTACGAGGTTTGTTGATATACTTGATTATTTGTGTACCGTTTTGTTGAATTATTTACGTTTTAGTAATTACGGTGGATTCGTAAGGAAAAAAATATAAATTTATATCAATAAACTGTGATGTATAAACATTTATTACGTGAATTTGTAAAGTATACAAATACTCAACAACTCATCGTTCTTAAGAAAACAAGGATTTATAAAAATTACTTGAATTATGAATGACGTATATCATGTACTCAATTATGACCAATTGTGAAATAAGAAGATTTATCACAAAAATAACACCGAGCCTTCGGAAATTAGATCTAAAACTAACGCGGCCGCACAAACTCAACTTTCCAATTCCCTCCAATATATATCCTTGATCCGAAATCGTAAAAACGTATAACACACAAGCACACACGCACACACGATTGACGGTTAATTCGTTTAGGCCTTTCCTAAAAATAATTCCTCGTTTTATCGAGCAAGACAATCGACTCAATCGTACATATATATATATACATACACACACACGAAAGCATACACAACGCATCGATAAAAATACACCTAAATCTCCCACACGTAGCTGTCTTATACACTACATTCGCCCGAAAATAAATTTTAATCAAGCACCGTAAACCGATAAAATTCCTTCCCGAAGTGTGTATATAAAATAAAATAAAAAAAAAAAGAGAAACGAGATCGCTGCAGGGATAAAGAACCGAGAAGGGTATAACATATATACACCCGCATACCCTGGGATTTTCATCGCGCGCTAATTACCTTTACGCCGTCATACGATACACGCGTATAAACACGCGTTCTTTATCTCTCCGTCTCATTTTTTTTCTTCTTTTTTTCGTCATCACCCACATATACGCGAGAGAGAGAGAGAGGAGTCAATTGCCGAAAAGACAATCACTAACCAAGTCGCTCCTTGATTGAGCGAACGCGCGCGTATGTGAGTCATGTATACCGCGCGACGGCAGCGGCAGCGGCGGCATAAAAAGACAACGGCGACGGCGTAATAGAGAGGAGGAAATGAACGCAGACGTCGAATTCATGGCGCCGCTCGAATCTACGATTGTTGCGTTTTCTTCTTCTTCTTCTTCTTCTTCTTCTCGTGTATTTCTCCACCTGATGATATATAGGCTTGGGATATAGGGTAGGCGGCGCCTCGGATCAATCGGCGCGGCTTTTTCTCGTTAAATTATATAGTTCCGAGAGGCCGATTTCTAATTGTCGTCTTGGTTTGGTGAAGAGATGAAGCGGAGGAGGGAGAGATGAGGTTGAATGATGGAAACGTGCGGGGTGGTTCGAGAGAATAAACTGAAATAGTGCGCGTTAATTGGTCTTCTTCGTGTGTCTTATAATAAGATGTCGTTATATTAACTGAATATTAATTTTTCTAATCTATGTGTGGAATGAAGTTTCTTTTATACGTAAAAATTGATTTCCAATGATTGGTTTTCATTTTAAGAAATACTATGATGTAAAAAAGAACTCTTAATAAGGAATGAAAATAATACTTATTAAAGGTATATCATTTTGTTCCTTAGACAATTTCATGATGAATTGCAGATGTGAAATTTATGTGCGAAAGACTAGACCTTCATAGACCTTCATATTTTCATTCTTTTAGCGTCCTAAAAGTGATTTCAAAATCAGAATTGGTTCACCTGCAAACAAAAATTTAGTCTGACGGAAGGTTGGCGCACTTCTAACTTCTGTAAGTCTAATGTAAGTCTACCTACAGCTACTTTTTTACCAGACTATTTGGACCAGACTTAATACTAGATAAATGTAAAGAAATAATTCGAGCTTTCAGTATTCACAGTGGTTTACTTCAGAAATATATAATGGGGACCTCCCATGATGACGAGAAATTTCTGTGTAGAAGTTGAAAACATGAAAATAGACAAAGCATTTGTACAAAATGCAAATAAAACTAATATTACAATACGATGATATTGAATGATAAAGTAATTTAGAAGAATAACTGAAAAGGAGGTTAGTTTAATTACCCTGAAAATGCTATCTTTTTTTATGTAGATCTGCAATTTCTATATTCCTAGCGGTATTTAATTTTGTGCGAATTAAGTATTTAATATTCTAAGAAAGAAAAATTTGCCAAAATTGTACATTCTGAAAACTCTTCTAGGTTTCCACCAGACTTGTGTAAGACTACATTTTTTTACACGACATCTGAATTTTAAGTTATCAAGAGTATAAGATTTTTTTTAATACCTTAAGAAAACAAAGCGAAAAAAATTCATTTATTTTTTTACACCACTTTAACATTATTATGTAGCATTGTTTTTGCCCTTCAAGATCAACTTTAGACTGTCCCTGTATAACTTTTTATGTCGAGATTTTAAATTTCAAATTAGAAATAAAGAATTTAAGTTCACATTTACGTGTGGGAGAAAAACAGAATTATAGAGAAATGACTCAATGTTAGCCTGAAAGGGCCCAAAAAATGTTGCATTATTTTGGAGGGAAAATAAATAACAATAATTCGCTATGTTTTGAAGATATCTAAAAAATTTGATATTTTAGATATATTTCAAAATCAAAACGTGGAAAATAAGTTTTGACTTTAAAATGATGTTTAGAGGGCCAAAATATACTAAGATATAAAGTTATAGTTTCTGGCACATACAACTTATACTTTATTAAACATACAGACTATTGTGAAATTGGATATTAACGATTTGATTAAACTTACAAGTTTTGAAATTTTTTTAATTTTCATATTAGTAACTCCATATAAAAATATTTAAGGAACAAAATACGTCCCTTGGAAATAAAATCGATGGAAAATAAAAAAAAGATTGGGAATAGCGTGGATTTTTTAAATTAATAATATCTTTTTTAATTCTTCTTTAATGAAATTAAAATATTTTTAAAAACTCTGTTTCCATTACTTGTATACAAGTATCCATAGATACACTTTTCACATTATATAACATTTCTTAAACTATTATACGTGAATTAGGCATTATAGAATATTTTTATTTATATAAGTGAAAAAGTCTGCTTAAATTTACCTTAAATTATAGATACTTTTTAAAAAAAATCTTTATAACCATCGGACTATGCTCAATGTAGAAAGTACGTGAAAAATGGCACATACACAGTTTAAGAACGAGATTCTATCACGTTATCTTTACAAGTATAAATTTATAATTTCAAAGTGGAAAAATCGAAAAGATTAAAGAGTCTAACAGTTGACACGTGTGCTTCGGTACTCCTGTTTAATTTTATAATTACATAAAGCGTAAAATGCTTATTCATAAAATCAAGATAAACATCGACAAAGATGTACATCGATATTTTCTAAATTTGAGATATATCAGACAAAATAAGGTGTTATTAATAACGCATGTGCAATATTTCAATTCAAGAGAAAGTACAAATAGTGAGTATTTAACATATGAAACGTTAGTATATAGTTATATGTAGTACAAATAGAGGTTAATTTTTATATAAATCGGTCACCTAGTAAAATACAAACCATTCAAACTTGCCAACCAAAATATCCTATCTGCTAAAATTATATTAGTTCATAACAATAGAAATGAAACCATTTCTCATACACGTACAAAAACACACAATACGAACACCGAATTGTGCAATGAATTTCGTTATCTCTCAAAGCACCTTGACATTGAACTTTTCCGCGCGACGCGAATTCTTTTTCGCTCTCCCGCATGCACACATCATCCATCCGTGATTTTTTTTTGTTACCACTTATCACGCGATAATCGGCTGTATATAAAGTGTCAATGCACTTGCTTGTGACGTTGTTAATTGTCGAGATTATATTCGCTTGCGGCTATCAAAACAGCACTGGTACTGGATCAAGGCCCGAAAATGCGTCATTAATACGTTATATGATTGATACAAACATATAATATACATATACGCTTGTGCGTAGAACGTACGGATATAACACGCGCAGACGCAGAACGAGCCCATCAAATCATTGCAATAATTAAATTGCGAAGAGACAGCGGTTAAGTGGATTACGTTCGTTATTGTCGCGTTGAATTCTTGACGGGGGTCTAAGCGTATAGCCGAGCCCAATTTTCGGTGATATTGACGTCGAGACGATGCGGCTTCGTTGATTATTCTTTTCTTTTTTTTTAGCTTTTGCTGCGAGGAAAATGTTATTTTAGGGTTCGTGGGAAAAGTGGAAATTCATGTTTATCAAGAAGTTTGAATATTTTATATTATAACGATGTTTTTCTATGGAAAATATTTTGAAAAAATAAAATTTTATTTATAAAGATGTTAAAAAATGTATTTTACATGATTGTATTTTTATTGTGCATCTATGTGTGTTGCATTTTTAAAAGTTTAAGTGAATATTTTTAACCAATAGCTAAACGAATTTATTGAGTTTAATCGCGACATTCACTTATTGTAAACCTTTCATTTAATTTTAAACAAAACAATGCAGTTATAGTAAAGAAAATAAAATAAAACCAAAAACTTCTTTAAAAAATGGAACTCAAACACACACCTTATATATATATCCATCCTTACGCGTTAACAAACTTTCAAATAGAAATTACCGCAGCATTTCCGATCGACCGCAGCACACGAAGCATTATACACACTCTCTTCATCTCCCTCGTAATCTTCAAACACGTATCAGCAAAGGCGGCACGCGCGTATCATCGACTATATGCGTTGTTCGCAGCCCTCGAACGTGTTTTATGACTCTACACGCACACGTATATATATATACACGGGAACGTCCTTTTATGTGTTTACGGATTAAGCTATCGCTTGCGCTGTCTGTAAATCACGTCGCGAAACCTCAACAAATAGAGATGAAAACGATCCGATGATCTCGCCTTGATCGGCAAAAGAACTGTTATATCGATGATTTAGGATGTTTTAATGTAAATAGACCGACGCCTAGTTGGTGACTGGACAGTATGTGTGTATTAGACGTAATGGTTTTGTGATTCGTCACGTTTTTGTTTTTGAGGAATTTGAGAGGAATACAATAGCGGTAATGCAGTGATCATTTTAAGTTATTTAATTTACTAGCTAGATTCAACGCGCTTCGCGCGTATTAGTTTTCATTATTTTATTTATTTATTTATTTATTTATTATTTTTATTTATTTTGAGGTTATGAGCACACAATCAAATTAGTTTCAATTTAAAAGTTTCTGTCAATCAATTTAAATTAAAAGATAATAACATAAATTTGATAAATATGACAATGAAATTTTTCTTATACTATAGTTTAATTGGTCAATTTTAAATACTTATAAACTCGAGAATTCAATCTTGAAAATTCAAACCTATTAGATTTTTGTGCTTATTCGGTATATGATTCTACAACAACCAATCAAAACAGTCTTATTGTGATGACAGATTTCATCCACCACTTTTTAAAGTGAAATTTTTGTATATGCTACGATAAACAATAATAAAGTTCAACGATTTTAAATCATTCGTACAATAAGTATTTTCAATCCACGTTTTTAATTCTCAGCATAAATATTAAAAATCAACCTGATGTTAACATTCACAATTAATTTTTTTACTAAAAAAAGACTATTTTTTATAATAACAGTGAAATAGGCTCATATTTTCATGAACATTAACTATAGGATTTATAGTAAAAGTTACTATCCTTTGGTAAACTTTACTATCTAAATATCAAGTTTTACTATAAATTTTAGCAGAGGAACAAGTCCGTTCCTCATTTGCTATAAAAAACAGTAAGTTTCACTACACTATTCTCTCCTTTCATTACCATTTTTTATTCTTACCCGCAATTACAAAACATTACAAATACAGCATTTCATCTCACCCCTTACATACACATACTTCCAAACTACCACACTACACACATACAAACACTATCATCATCCCGACACCTCCACATATTTTTTCTCTCTCTACTCACCACCGGGTTAATCTTTTTCACTCCCGCGAGCCGAATTTTATTTTTCCGACGCGTGCGCATATATATATAGGAGGCGCAACTCTACCATACGGCATCAATCATATTCGCTCATTCTTCTCGCACGCGTTCCCTCGAGCTTTTCGGGGTGCGGGACCCAAAGAGTCGTTCTATCCTCGCTAGGAAATTACTTTCCACACGCTCTCTCGCGTACTGTGCGCATAGGGAAATTTTGAAAAGTGTTTCATTATTGATATTGTGTAACCGTGCGGTATAACCACGTTTGGAAGCGATACGAGAACGTTTAAAATGATAACCGACGAGTTTTTTTTTACACGTCGCTCGGTTTGTATAGTTTTTTTAGTTTCTATATTATGTATATAGAAAAAATTAATTTTATAACATCGTGACTTGTTTGTTGCATTAAATTGTACAAGCTTCAATCTATTATATCTGCTTGCACAATAATCACTTTCGTATATTTTTATTATAATTAAACCCTCGTCAAGCTTTCATTACTATATCTCATCAATGAGTTATTACCAATGTATATACGCACAAGGACAAAGAGAAATGCCGACGCGTCGCGCAGTCTTCCACACGCGGCAGCGTCGGCAAGTTCGCACTTATCAAAACATTCGCGCCGATAAATTGATGCATTTGATGCATGAACTGGAATTTCGCATCGAGATTACGTTTGAACGATAAGTATTCCTAACACATGCATTTTTTCGCGTTAAGTTGTGACGAGTTTAATCTGTCTTATGCTGGAGAATTAGCGGAAGTTCACGGATCTGCGTCAATACTATAAGGATTTTGCGGTTGGACATTTTAATCGTGTCAACAGTAGTAAAGAGAAAAGATGTGTTATTATCAGTATATCAGTTAAAAATATTGGATTATAATGCTTCAATTTTAGTGCTCTTTACATATATTATATGTATCCTTATTTATTACAAGCGTCAAATATAAACCAAATGCTTTTTATAGCTCCAACAATAGCATAGCAACTATTTTACGAGTAATCAATTTTTTCACAATTTGCGACTTTACAACACTTTATACGTACCCATTATTATTGACGTAATCCACGCGATATTAAAACTTTTTTTTATTGCTCGAAAAAGCTCGCGTATTATAAAAAAATCATGCCATTTTATCGCACGTAACATCTATATATACATTCACTGTATCGAGCTTAACCCTATCGCTACGCAGTATCGATATTTTATTATTCGGAAGCGTTTTTCTTCTCTCCCCTTGATATATCTATCTATCTTCTTTTTTCACGGTTTCGCCAATACCTCGTTCACTTATTATCGAATGGTCAATCATTGGTTTGAAGAGTGATTCACTCATACATGCGCGTTAATATACGCTCTGTAAAATAGCTTTGGTGGTAAAGTGAAGTTTGCGCGTTTGATTCTTTGCGTAATACAGAGATGTGGTATAAGTGCGATCCGCGCGGAATCAAAATAGTGGCAATAAAAATTGTACTGGAACGAGTATAGTCGAAAGATGGTTTTTCCGAGAACGATACTTTTTGATCCTAGAAGTTAAAAAGACGATTATTTTGTGACGTTTTTGATTAAAACCTTATTATATATAGGATTATATATAGACTATGATATTTAAAAATTGTGTTTAAATGTAAAATTTTTAACTGGATTTACAATATTTTGTACGTCTTTAATCGAATCAATTTTAGTTTAATCTGGTCATTTCATATACTTATAAAACTGAATTATTGAATCAACTAAATAAGAATGTTCGTTTCTAAGGTAATTAAAAAAGAATTTTTCAATAAAATCCATCAATAAGTATCAAGTAAAATAAAAATAAATAAAATTCTATTTTAAAGCATAATATAATCAAATAAAATTAAACTTATATGATACATCAATTTTACGATTTACCTTCCATTACTCCAAAATTACAAGCATCTCATTCTTCATCAGAAAATATATTTCCAATGTATATACGTGCTACTATACAATAAAATAAGCCATACTTTATCGCATAATCACCAACCGCAACTCTTGTCTACAAACATGACGAAGATCTAAAAAAAAAATTTTTTAAACAAAACAACTTATAGATTTCCTCGAACACTTCGGTAATCTCCAAATCCTTAAATCCTAATTGTAAATCACAAAGTATCGATCCTCCACCTGCTCCCAACAATTTTATACACTCCAATACCAACATTCTTCTCTCATTTTCAAAAACCTTTCTCTTTCACCTCAACACCATCTAAAAACCAAACCCGCACGTCTTTCATATAAACAGAGGCCCTCTCTCTCTCTCTTTCTCTCTCTCTCTCTCTCTCTCTCTCTCTCTCTCTCTTTCTCTCTCTCGTGCAAATATCAATCAGAGCGAAAATGCTCGCAGCATCTGAGAACAGCAGTACCGCTGACTCTCCTCCGTCCGAATCAGGGCCCTCGAGTGGTTTCTCACACCCACACACATATACACATTTACTATATATACCTCCTCTCTCTCTCTCTACTCTCTCTCTCGTACACGCGGGTGCAGCATCTCTCAACGTCCGCCAATTACGCACACGATATCGCTGACAATTCTCTCTCTCTCTCTCTTTCTCTCTTCGTTTTTCTCAATGGAGAAAGACAGCGCTAAGCTTAAAAAGCCATCGAGATCAGTGCTCGGCTCTCGCTTGGAATCCTTAGTACCATCCACCCACCCACACATACATAAGTATACACATATATATACATACATAGAAGAAGAAGAAGAAGAAGCAAAGGAGCCTGTATATACGACGGGGGTGGGAGACCGATGAAGAGCAAAAGGGGGAGGGGCGTGGCTGTGACTTGCGCGCGCGCGTCAGTGGGCGGAGCAAAGCCATACACCGCCGCCACTCAATCCCAGCGAGCAGCAGCAGCAGCAGCAGCAGCAGCCGCCGTGTCGTCTGCTGCCGCGGGGAATATAGTCGCGCGCGCACTCGTAGCGCGATAGTCGACGAGCCTCGTCAGTGCAGACAGATACATACACGTATATATATACTTAGATTCTGGTCGACGCGCTTTTAGCCGTCGCTCTTGATACCGTAGATACTAGTATATAAAAAATCCTCGTTGTATACGGACCTGTGTATTGTTTATTTATTTATTTATATATAAACACGCGTCACGAACGTTATCACATTTGTTTATATACATACGAGGATCCGTACGTAGATAATATAAGAACATATATGTATATATATAGATGTGCGTGAGAGCACATGTGTAAAGTGGACAGTGATACACGGTGGTGGCCGCGCGACGGCCGCTGCAGTGTCGTCGGTACCTTGACTCTTGTATCTTAACCATATCTACGTACCATTCACGTGAGAGAAAGAACAGTGAAATTTTGTATACATATAGAGATAAACGAGAATATAGTAATCGACGGTAAAGTATATATATATATAAGAAAAAAAGTGAAGGGAAGAACCATGATGGAGGTGCAGCAGCAGCACTCGCCTGCGGGGGTGGGACCGCTTGATTTCTCCCGTCGGGGTGTTGCTGAAGCATCAGCGTTCCGCGTTGTCAAACCAAAGCAACTGGCACAGGTACAGATGACTCAACAGCAGCAACAGCAACAAGGACAACCACAAGGACATGGACAACAGGAGGAAGCGAATAATAATGAGAGTAGCTTGCAGGAGAACACGAGGCTGCCTACGGAGACTGAGGGTATGTGTAGTTTATATGGCGACGCCATTTTTTTTCTTATCGTAAATGTAGAAAGGTTTTTATGGTATATGTGTATATGTATGTGTATGTGTGATGGGATGTAAGGGTTAGGAATAAAAGTGGATTTGGAATGACAGTTTTACATTTTTTTTTCATTGTATACTATACGCTGATTGCTGTTAATGCAAGATTTGCAATGCAAAGTCACTGATGTGTGCGACGATCGTTGAAGATGAAGAGAGGGAGATAACGATGTGCAAATTGGTACTGATTGATCGTTGTTATTTACATTTGAATGATCTGGAAAAAAAAATGGGCTTTGCTGCTTTTGTGATTTAAAGGATGCGTTGGAGGTTGCACACTATAAAAGCTCAGTGTTTGAGGAACGGTTTGATAATTTTTTTGAGAGCAATTGTCTGAACTTTTATAATGTTGAAAAATGTAGGAGCTTTATTTTTGTAGTATTTTAAGATTTATTGAACTGCAGGTTCGTTAAGTATAGTTGATTAATGCTAATACAGAGGACAGCTGCGCATATTCTTCAAGATTAATTGCAATGTCGCGTGATGCGCATTCTACGTTAATTACATACATACATTTCGCATTCTAAATCCCGATGCATTCTATCCAAAATATTGTTTGACTATTTGTCGAAATTATCTGACAGTTTGCACTCGGTTAATCATTAATGGTTCATTTGTTTTATTCGGTATTTGCGCAGAGTCACGCGGAAGGGATTAAACACTGCATATTCATTAAGTTTTTGATTTCACGTATATAATAGAACGCAAGCATCCTTCATATATAGCGGAATTAAAAAAAGATTATTTTAAGAGCTTTGTCTTGTCAGAGATAACAAATGATTAATGTATTAATAATCGTAGATTTCACATGAAAGTTGTGGATGCATGTCGATAGATGATTTACAATATTTACTCCGCATCTCTAAGAATTTTAATAAAACATACTGCGTCATATATGCTTCATAAAAGCTACTGCTCTTTCTGTAATATTTTATTAGCAACGTGAAATAATAATATTATTATAGTGACTTTAAAAAATAATCGTATCAATTCAAATCTAATCAATCAACCCTTTATGTGGAAAAAATAATTGTAACCACTTTAAATGACTAAATATTCATTTTTTGCAAGTACACGTAGCTACTATGCCTACTACCTATTCGAATAAATGCATTACTTACTCTACCTATAAATAATTAACTTAAATTTATATAAAAATTCACATATTACACCCCCAAATAATCATAACACTGCTCCATACCAAAGCTCAAAAACCTCCACCTACTCTTCATCTCATCGCAAAAAGAGCAGTAGCAGCATCCACATCCCACCACCACCACCCTAAAATCACTCGTAATCAACGGAAATCCGGGCCTCCACCACTACCACCACTACCACCCCCGGAGTACCTGGAAAAATTCCGATACATCGCTCGCGCACAGGGTGCAAACACACGCGCTCCCATTCGAATTCCCAAGTGCACGCGTAACCATCCTCTCTCTCTCTCTACACCCTTCGAAAAAGGAATAGTAAATGTGGCAGTGCAACGTGAACGCACTCCTCTTGAATCGGAGTACGCCCTTTTTCACGTCAACGAGTTCGCTAGCCTGTCATCAGGATATCCGTCATATGTGTACCTGGCTATTGCAATGTTGCAGTAGGTGCAGGTACTATTACCGAGGGTGATACGATGGTAATTAATACCCTCGGGCGCTATTGCAAACACACACACGGCGAAGGGATTATCGATAATTTCGGGAAATGCGCGGCTGACGGGGTTGGGATTCTGGGGTGGTGAATAATGAAGGGGTTAATGTCCGGTAAGTGGTGCATGATTTTGTATGGGATGGTGGTGATAGTGAGAGGTGGTAATTGGAAATGTTTGCATATTGCCAGAGGCTTGCGGGGTATTGCAAGAGATTAATTTTTTAGGTTCGGTTGTAAATTTGGTAGTTTTTTTTTTTGTTGAATAATACCTTTCGAGGTTATGGTAGATAAATTGATACTAGATGTCGTGACTTTATCGTGTCTCTTGATAGTTTAGCTTTGACATACCAATTGAAATGACGACTGTCTTTATATAAAAAATCGAATTATTCATAAATTTAATAGAAAGTTTTGCATTGAATTTATGTATAATTCGATTTTTTATTTTCATTATTAGATAAAATCATAATACTTGCTGTCATGGCACTACCGTACCCCTTTAACTTACAGCATTTTACATACGTTTTAGACAAATTTTTATTGTTACAACATTTTGTTAATTTCCAAATAAAAATTGACTCACTTCAAACTCCTTTCTCAGTACCATAAAACCAAAGAGACAAGTACTCTTTTCACCCAATCCACTCATCATTTCTTTCAATTCCTTAATTATACACATTCCAACTCTCCACCCCAAAACGTTTTCACCTTCGCGCTCGCCCATAAACTCACTCCAACGCAGAAAGACACTGTCATCCGACAAACCACACACATAAACACAGTGACATCACAGAGAGAACGAAAAAAAGTGCCGCACTTTCCCTAATACTCAAAACCTACTGACTGTGACACACACGCGTTCGCGTAAAAAGTCATAATATCTCCTCGCGTGCCTAACGTTCGCGTCGCGTGTAACCTATACGCACACATATACATACATACACTATATATATATATGTATGTATACGTTGTTCAACAGGTGAGCGAGTAACGGATACATATACACACGCGCGTGAGTACAGCATTAGACGGCTGTCTATACTAATGCCACGTCGCCGCCCCCGCGCTAATCGGGCTAATAGGTTAACGCAATAATAATCTCTCGCGAGGTAGGATGTGTATATATATATATATGAGGGCAGTAGTTGATATACTCTCGTATAGCGATAATTTTCAGCTGATTGACGAAAGTGACTTGTGTGTGTATGTATGTTGGGTATTGGCGTGCCGGCCGGCTGTTTGACACGCGGGGGAGGAGGCGATTTACGCGATTGTTCACGATTCTGAAGGTGCGATGGTTATCGTTGATTTAGGGGGACGAAAGGGTGGAGGAGTTTGAATTTCTCTGGTGATATAGGGAATTGCTTAGTGCGATTTATTCGGACGACTTTGTAGGTGGAAGTGATAAGCTTCTTCTTTTTTTTAAGCCTTTTTAATCAACATAAATTTTCTGATTCTCAGTTGGTTTCTAAATGATGCTCGTCAATTTATTATCTGTAGAAAATATTGTTCTGCGGTAACTTAATACGCACATATAGGTATAATCGAGTAACCTCTGGAATTAAAATCATCATAATTCACTTTAATATCTGCACGCGGGATTATATATCAGTGAAAGATTTACTTTATGAGTATATATAGTTTCGTAGAAAAACATGATGATCGAGTCATTGAAAATTAAATTGACTCTTTATCGAATGCGTTTTTCCCCCTTTACAATATGACTAAAGTACCGACCGATCGATAAGCTTATGCATCTCTCCCTCTCTCTCTCTAAGCGCGTCGCCGATTTTTAAGTGTCCCGGAATTAAAAATCTGGCTATCGTACACACAAGGTTCGTAATAAAGTCGATATTGACTCGGTTGCAAGAGGAGTTACAGAGATTATGTGATTCGCAGGATAAGATCTGAGATTATAGAGATTATCAAATGCACGCGAAATCAGGACAGATATTTAATTACATATATACATTAATAAAAAAGATACTCGCGTTTAATAAAATTATATAAATACATATACGAAAATACATCGAAAAACAATAATAAAAATCAGTAAAACAAAATATCACTTTCATTCAAATATTTTCAAACACGAATGAAAAATTAACTCGAGATAAGTTTAATACGATTACACCCACTTTTAAAAGTGACGACTAAATCTATAACTTCTTAATACCCATTGCTACAACGGATCGTATACCTGAGAATCCTCGTCGAGGCAACCACGCAACGACGATAACATAGACTCAGGCTGGTGCGCCCTTATATTGATGAGAACGCGATACGCTGAGTTTTCTCACTCGAAATCACGCTGGCATAAATCGCGTTTATGGCTTTACAATGTGCAAGCACACATACATATATACATCCATCCATCGATATATGTATATAACATCCTCACGCCTTGAAACGAGAAAGAGAGAGAGAGAGAGAGAGAGAGAAAAACGAAGGATGAACACAAACATACAAGAGTGCGCGTGGAAAATCGTTATCTTTGCGGTCGTAGCGTCGACAGCGTCGGCGGCATGATTTATTTCCGATAATCCTGCAATGAGATAACTTTGTGCGCGTCGAGCACTAATCTGCCGCGAACGCGGATAATCTGCGCGGGGCTTGCTCTATTGCCCGGGGATTAAGGATTTTTCAGTTTCTTGTGTATACAGCACAACGCGGATATATATAGGTACGATGATTGCGGTGTGGTTTTCTCGGTGTGTATAGTTGTAAGTAACGAGGTATTCGATGATGTTGGGTTCGATGTGAGAGATGCGAAGTGACGGTGGTGTAGGTTAAGGTTGTGGTGTGGTGTTTTTTTGTGATGAAAAGGTGGAACGAGTTATTTAGTTGACGAGTGAGGAATATATAAGTTGAAAATTGAAAATGAATTTGTCAATATTTTTATATTGGTACTAAACAATTGTGAAATCTTTCTGCATATATTATTTCGAAGCAAATAATATCAGTTTTTGTTTGATCTGATGTCGAATGCATACTTGTACCCTGTTTGTAAGTAAGAATCAAGTACATTCACGCGCGAATATTATTAAATTCTTTTTATGTTTTCATTGTTGCTCTTATAAATTAAATTATCTGATCACTTATCCTGACATTAAGATATACAGTAACACCTCACACGTTCAATTTTTTTTTTTTTAAACCATATTCAAATTCTCATGATAAATTGCAAGCCATACCTAATTGAAAAACACTATCAAGTACGAAAGACAAAAGTTCGAAAAGTAGGCGAATAAGTTAATACTCTAGAGATGCTCGACTCCGCTGATAAATAGAAGAGGTTCTTCCCTCCGCTTTCTAATGAAGACGCTCTCACCGTACCGCGCTTCTCGCACGCTAAAGGGGGGGTAGAGATCTCTTCTACGTACGAAGAATACGTAATTCATCAAGACGTTCACTGTGTGGCGCCAGATTGACCCTTCGCTTGATTCGTGCACCTTCCTATGGCTGGAATTGAAATGAAAAAGAGAGGGCGAGATTGGCCTATAAATAAAGTTAACTTTTTCGGAGATATAATGGCGATGTGCATGTTCTTATTTATGATACGAGAGAGAGATTTATCGTTATAGCAAGTTGTGACTTTTTTGAATTATCAATATATAATTTTTTTATAAGAATGTTTGTGTTTGTAATAATCAATGCACTTTTATTTATATTAATAGATAAAAATATTTCTATATATTTCAGGTTGCGATGTGCGGTTGATGTTCCCCCGGCTGTGGGCACCGTTCGCCAATGCAAACGAGGTCACGAGCCTGCCGTCGTTTCCAAAATCAGATCCAGGTGAGGATCCTTCCCTTCTCTTCTTTCATATCGCGCTCGTAACTCAGAAAACTTTTCTCATTGATTTCTTATATTCCCTACGCGCAAAGTGGGGAGAGAAAACTTTCAGCCTAAAATCGCACGTAGTATACGGGGAAGAAAAGAAAAACGAATGGTGGCGATTATTTTTACGATATATATAAACGTGGTGGGATGATTTTGTCGGAACGAGAGAAAAAGAGTGAGTAAGGATTTTTTGCCAAGTATCGATGGGGTCATCATTTTTCGAGGTTTCGGGTAATCTTGTTTTACTTCTATTGGTGTGATTATTGTTTAAGAATATTCTTTTGTCTTTGAATTAAGAGAGTGGATAATGAATCATCTAAAATCACGCAATCCTTCGCATATATATATTTTACTTTAATGAAAAAATTTAATTTAAAAGAATATTCGCCTTTAGTTATGAAATCTAATATTCATTATACTCATATATCGTACACGATCCTTATCTTCCATATATAATACGGGTAATTCAAAATTTAAAAGCCCTCAATTTGTACACATATTATTTCCTTTCATTAAAATAATTTCCAGATACTACGATAAACGATTAAAAAAAAACCCATTAATTACACGTATATATATTTCCCAAAATCTACACCACTCGTTGCATTGTCGTCTTCTAAAAGGGCACCGCGTCATCATCATCTTCGTGCCACTCCATCTAATCCTCTTTCTCTCTCTTTCTCTCTTCTTCCTTGTGCATGTGGGAGGGCCTATATCAGTCCTCACAACCCGTCGGCGACTTTTTATTTATCAATTGTTCTCTCTTCTCTTCTTCTCTCTCTCTCTCTCTCTGTCCTCTTGGATGATTGGGACAAACGACGACCGCGTGCGCGCGTGCGCACGCCCCACCTTCTCTCTCTCTCTCTCTTTCTCTATCTCTCCCCGGATTTGGCGGTATCCCTTTGTACCGTAGCAATTGCTTGCTACTATGCGCACGCGCACGCGTGTGCATACGAAGCAGCAGAAGCGGCCCGAGCTTTTCTTAAGCGTGGCTTCCTCATTACTCTGATTGTCGATTTCCATGCCACAGCGTAGCTGTGCTGTGCGTACTACGAGATGAATGGATGTGGTGATGGGGTAACAGCGGGGGGGGGAAAAGAAGAAGAAATCAGCGACGGGATAGGTAGAGAGAGAGAGGAGTGATCTAGAACGGAGGAAGCGTTTGATTGGGAGGCTAAAAGGGAGAGAGGAGGGGGCGTGATGATATGATTGTTTTTGTTGGCTTTGTGAAATTGGAACTATTGAAGCGGGTTATTTAGTGAGCTTCGTTTTTTTTGTTGCGATTGCTGTACAAATACAGAGTTATATACATGTTTCGACTTGCTCATAAAAAAATCTTCTCAATTTTTTTCTCTTTCGTCTGGTAAACAACTTGTTTCATTATACTCGAGTTCACGTATATATATCTGAACTTTTCCACGAATCGAAGACACAGTCTCGAAAGGCTATATATATACCCATTTACTGCAACCCTATCACAATTTACTTTTCTTCACGCGCAGCGAAGGCAATTCAAGCTACGCGACATACGCGGTTTACGATCGATGAAAATTTCATTTGTTACATATACCCAACATTCATAGCTTGTGCCTGTGCCTGTATGTATATACACGTGTTATATATGCTACCGATATGTATATAGACGTATACTAGTGATCGAAGAGTTTCTGCTCGATCAAATATTTACGGCTTTGGAGAGACGCGCTTTCCCTAAATAAAATTTAAAAGGTTTGCCTCGACTTCGCGAAGTGTTTGCTTCGTGTCCGACGTACGGCTTATATATATTATATCGCACACGAGATGATGAATCGCACGGGTTGTATAGGGACATCAAGCAAATATAAAATTATTCAACAGACATTTGAGTGCGAGTTTCACATTGTATGCTATACTGTGGTGTACAGTGATGCGATTAAATATTGCTACGATTTGTATTTATAAGTCGCGACTGCAAGAAAATCGCTATATTCGCACACTGCGAGGTTGTTGTGACGGATCCGAGAGATTTTTCAATTTAAAACTATAACTTTAAGAGTAGTGCATAATCCACGCGATACGGATGGATTTGTGTAATTATCGTTGATGAAATTTTCAAGTGCTTTTTCTGGTACATATATAATATTGACAATAAAGATATCAACGTCGGTTTTGAGTATATTAAAAAACAATAATTTTCCCTTAAACTCTATTGCTCGATCGAAAAGTCGTGTTATCTTGTCCGATCAAAAACTCGGATAAAAATCTGACATCCCAACACACACGGAAATCCGCTTCTCTTAATCTCAAAAAACTTTCCGTCCCGAACGTATCCGAGCAATCCAACAACGACAACGATATATCCTTCATCTCCTCTCTCTTCTTCCTAGAACTCCACATCGCGAGGAATTCAATAATCGCCGGGGAATCTCGCGACCACGTATATATATATATATATATATCCACCCACATATATACATAGTATACACACGTCCTTTCCTTCACCTAATCGAATCGACTTATGACCATCGCAAACTCGACGCAATCAACTTCGCGCTATATACCATCGTGCGCAATTACGAAAAAAACAAAGCCTATACAACAACGGTAAATAAAATCCTGTGCAAACGCAAACGGAAGGGTCTCTCTCTCTATCTCTCTTTCTCTGTACGTCGTGCGGAAGCTAAAGTGTATAACGGGCTTTAATAGCGGCGGATCGCTACGCAGTAAACGGCCTGACGGACGACAGAAGATTAAAGTTGGCCCGTTAACTCGATCTAATTGTACCCACCAGCGTGCGCGTGCGCTCGCTTCGTCGGCCTTCCTTTATTAATCCGATGTGAGTACACGCGCGTGTATAGATGGATAGATGGATGGGTGTGTAAGAGTGTCTCTGAAAATGATGTTTCCGTTTTTACGCTTGGTTTTTTCCAAGATGAGTAAGAAATCTGGAGTTATGTGAAATTTGGTGTTGTGGGTTGAGTTTAGTGTATAAGGGTTCGTGGTGTAAATGCGATGATAAGATGTTCGCAATCCTATTCGTGTCTAAATTAGAAAGATTAAATGATTTTGTAGTGCAATGAATTTTAAGTGGATTTTTTTAAATTTTAACAAGCTTTGGTTTGTAAGGATCGCGTCTGAAAAAAAAATTCAAGTTATATAAAAGCTTAAAATTACGAGAAAATAGTAGCTTTTTTTAATATTTCGTATAATCTTTATTCAATTACTAAAATTCATTATAACGTTGTAATATCAATTAGCGGGACACGAAATTTTTCATACAATTTAACTTCATGCAATATTACACAAATGGTTATAATATGGTATGACGTAATTGTATTTGATATCAATATAATCTAGAAAATTTAATGACGAGTTACAAAAGCACAATGATGACAGCCTACAATAAAGTTGACTCGAACCTTCAAACTGAAAATAGGCGTGTCTGAATCAGTAAACAGTAAAAACTCACATTTGGATTAATATGCCATGTGTGAGTGGAATTATCAGCTAGTATTAATGCTTTATATGAATTCTAGCCAATTTACTTATTGAACCTGAAACTGTCAAAAATATAAAAATACATAGACAGTTGTTATTATATATTTTGACATATAACAATAATCGTATATAATAACAATTGATATTTCAACTTTATCCATGTACCCTAAAATATACAATTCAAAATAATAAACAAACCTAATCAACCCACTACAATCCCTCTTATATACTGCAACTCTCCCTCGCATTACGCAATTAATTTGATTTCTCACATGTCGGCCGTTCCATTTTTTGCATCTCTCTCTCTCTCTCTCTCTTGGTTCACAGAACGCAAGAATATTTGCGCGCATGCAACGAACGACGACGACGACGGCGATACTT
>JAYJLV010000056.1:10790962-10819558 GCA_036873485.1 Torymus texanus
TGTGTGTGTGTGTGTGTGTGTGTGTGTGTGTGTGTGTATATATATATATATATATATATATATATATATATATATGTACATGCCGATTTGGTACGATGTTGGTATGAGAAAAGGTTTTCGTTGTTGTAATTGAATTTTTTAATTACAGAAGAAGGTAGAGTTGTTGCACTATTGTGAAGGTAGTTTTTTTTTTATCTTACAAGGCGGTGCACAAGCATAAAAATCTGACGTAATCAAATTTAATTATAAATGAGATTGAAACTTGTGTAGGACTGCTCGTTAGTATACTTTTACGATGGCTGTGTAATTAGCGAAGTGGAGTAATAAGATGAACATTTTTTTTACAACTACGGTGTTGCCACGCCTGCTATAAATTTAATTAATCTTGAAATATCAACAATTCAACTCGAAATAACTGTACGTCAAGGTTGTTATTCAAGCTATGACTCCTCTAACTAAGAGAAATGTGAAATGAAAATTTTTATGTTGTTTAAACTTTTGCAGGCGCCGCGCGTCTGACTTAAATCCTCATTATACTACTGATGTTATTAGTTTAGTTTATTACAGCATTTAGTATTTTGTTTGTTAGTTAAGGTAAAAAATACGTCAAATACGCTGTCTTGTACAACTATATTACCGTGGTAAACTGTAACAATGTTATAATATTTATTATGTAGTAAATATTTCCAAAGTTTATTATCTAGTTTACGTTTAATTTTTGCTATTTCTCTTTTCACAATTCGGAATTCCCAGTCAGGACAATGTAATACAAATTCTTAATTTAAAACCATGAAAAATTCAATATCATCATCACACCTCTATACAACAAAAGCCCAACCATTGAAATTTTTACAAATGTCCAACGTCACTTTCGGTCGACACCGTTGGGTAATTACAGTTTTTCACATCAACCCTCTCTCTCTCTCTCTTCTTGGCAGTAAAAAGCCACCCTCAGCAGATCTCAGCGAAATCTCACATCCTTCCGCCGACACGACCCTCCAGCAGTTTATTCTCTCTCCCTTTCCCTCTCTCTCTCTTCTCTTTCATCCTCTCCTCGCTAAATATAAGAAGCTCCCGGGGAATCCTAGCTTGCGTGCCATCCTACACTCTCTCTCTCTCTCTCGTTCTCTCCTTCTCTCGCATAGCTGCACTGACTGCACGGGCGCGCGCGTGACGCAGCCGCGCCAGCAGATTGGACAGTTATTGCATTCTGGGCAAGATTAATTGACGCGCTCGCTCTCTCGGGGGGTGAACCTTGCTAAACTGTTCTCTCTCTCTCTACCATACCAAGAGAGAGAGAGAGAGAGAGAGAGAGAGGGACGAGTCTGCGCAGGCGCGCTGATTAACAGATTGCCAAGAGCGCGCGAGGAGAGGGAGTCTGGAGCCGATAGTAGCCCCCCCGGTCGTAATGGCCCGCCCCGCTAATAGAGAGAGGGCTGATATTAAATGGAGAGAGAGAGAGAGAGAGAGGGAGAAAGAGGCCGATCCCATGATTCACGCCCGATATATATAGGTGTATATATATATATATATATATATATGATGCGAAGACGGAATTTTTGAGAGCTGCGGTGATGATGCTCGTGATTGTGTCGTATAAGGGGGGGAGAGAGAGAGAATGACGCGAAGGCTTTTTACGCGCGTATAGGAGGCATCTGAGATAGGGATTCCGGGGTGAAGTGCTTTATTCATATCCGCGGGACTTGATTGTCTGGATATTTATGAGCGAGGAATAATTCGAGAAGATACGAGTCTATTTCTGGGGAAAGAATTCTGTGCTTACCTGATATGTTGAAAAAGATAAAAATGGGTAGTTAAATGTTAGTTGACTGTATTATATTTATTGATATTTGCAGTTAACAGTAGCGATGTTGTATCGTGATTCTTAACATATAGTATTCGAATAATTTTTTGCTAAATCATATAGTTTTAGCTAGTATTTTGAGTTTAAGTTACTTTTGCATCACTTGGTTTTTTCTTTTTTTTCGCTAAAAATGTATTCAAATTTGTACTACCTTCAATTCTTTTTGCAAAGTACATACAGTAACCATGTAATTAGATTATATTAAGTTTTATATTTTCCTTTGAAATCATCAATATACAGATATTTCTAACAAACATCAAGGCACCACATTTTTCATCCTCGCCATCACCAAAAAGACATCTACCACCTTCACCGTGAGCACCGTCTCTTTTTTGCGCAAGGATCCCGTAGTCACCATCGTCGTCTAGCCTCCTCCTCCCCGCAACGCGCGCATCTCCACGTATGTACATATACACATACATGCATGTACGAAGAGAGAGAGAGAGAGGGAGAGAGAGAAGGCTACACCTTATGACTATTAAGGTATTCACGGCCCCTCTGAGGCCAGCAGCCAACCTCTCTCTTTCAAATATATGGCCTCACCCACTCGCACAGCGAGCAAGAGAGCTAAAAGCAGTGTTGCCGGGTATAAGCTACCCTCGGTATTTTACGCGGTTTTCGCGTACACACTGGTGTGCGTGCAACTTGGCTTGGAATTTTAATTTGTTTCTTTTTTTTCGGTTTATAAACTTGGTAGTTTTTGCTGTTGACGGGATTGTTTTCGACGTTGGTTCGTGTAGAATGAATGATTATAGAACGCGAGAAAATTTTCCGAGTCTTAGTTAAGTTGTTCTATACAATTTTATATATATATATATATATATATATATATATATATATATAGGTTTCACGTTAATATGCTGATTTAGTCATTTGAAAAGAGAAAAATGGTTTTAATTATTATTTTATTTTATTTATAAATTTATTCATGAAATGTTATATTTCCATCTTTTTTCTAAATATTTGTACAATATATAATATTGTTATTTTATTTGCATACAACGAAAGAAAATAGTTTTTATTCTTTCTTCAAACTAAGGGTTTCAAACATAGTATACAGCCGTTCTATTTACGATAACATAAAAAGTGCATCATGACTTTTACATGATTCAATATACTTTCTTTTTATGCCTCAATGCAGTTATATCTTAGAATAAATGTAAGCAAGTTACGGTGATATAAATTCCATACTTTTCTAAATAAAATCATTCAAAAACTTAACAATTTCCATATAATCCAAACTTAAACCAAATCTCTAAAAACAAAAATTACAAATAAACTCTACCACAATTTTCCCTCAATCCTCAAAGAAATCCCTACCAATCCAGGTCCCCATGTTTACAACTCCTCCCCATAATCACAGACAAACCTCTTAATCACCTTCTCACCTATACACTCATACCTCGAAACGTAATCGCATCATAAACCCGCGCATGCATACACATATCTCCTCATAGTATCGGCGCATAGTCACAGAGAAAGACGTGCGCATATATACGACCGCGTCGCGCACACTTTCTTCGTATTATTTATAATCCTTCTCCTCCTCCTCCTTCGCCTTCTTGGCCATTCGAGGATAACCACCGCCAGTAGCAGAGTGTCCCAACTGTCGCTTGGCTTTACCCTCGCGCGACGCGGTGATACATATTTAAGTGTTCGACCGTATATACATGTGTATGTGTGTATATGCGGAGTGGCTGTACAGTAGGAGTAGTAGTGTTCTACCAGTGGATGATGTATATGCCTCGGGTTTTTTTAGAGGAAGAAGGTGGAATTTTGGATAATGGTAGGTAGATGGTCGTGGGGTGATGGTGCGGGATTGCCGGAGTGGTGCGAGTTTTTAGGGAAAATAATTTTGAAGAAAGTTTTTTATGTGTGTGCGTAAGAGAAAAATGGTATATGGGGAGTGTGTAGGTGGTTATATCTGATAAAATTGTCAAGGGTACTGCATAAAAGTTTTACTTTGATATCAAAGGCAATCGAGTTTCAACCTCAAACCTACCTATTATAATTTCTATTATAACATTTTTCACTCTTTAGTAACAAAAAAAAATCTTTAATAATAATGAAAATTATCCTTATATTCAAACGCATAATAACGACTTCTCCAAATTATCCGTACAACCGCCAAAACTCATCTCCGCTCGTACCGTCAGCCCTGAAAAAAACCCCTGTACATATACCTTGAACCTTCAGCATCATGGAAAAACTGTCACTTTTAAACTCTCCGAATTACACCCATCCACATATATACACACATACATATACACTTGCATACCGTCTGTCAAACATTCTCTCACTGGTGTATGCACCTCTCGTTGACATCTACACGCACGCGTGTATCCACATAGTAGTATAGCGCCCTTTCATCGAATTGTTAAGGACTGTCGGCTGACGCGTAATCCTCTAGCTCATCTAAAATTCCATTAACCACGGGACACGCGCGCCTGGGAAAAAGGTACCGGAGGTAATTGGAAAAATGACATTTTTCGCACTGGCCCGATCCTTTGGCGATTACGCGCGTTGCTAGCGCGTGAGTACATATATATATACACAAAGCGAGAGATTTCGTCGGCGTTTTTTCACTACAAACGAGAGAGGAGAGGTTTATTGGCTCTCTTTCTCTTTCTCTCTCTCTTTCTCTCTCTCTCTCTTGGTACGCAGACCAGGCTTGTTATTTTTCGGTGTTTTTCGTTCGTTGGCTGTGTGAGTGTATATGGTTGGTTCGTTTGTTTTGCCGTGGGGACAAATTACGTTATTAGATCATACGCGAGAGAGAGAGAGAGAGAGAGAGAGAGAGAGAGAGAGAGAGAGAGAGATGAAAAGAGCCGTGGACTGAAGGCAATATTGATAAGCCTGACCGTGTGTAAATAACATTTTTTTGACGGCTCAGCGACGTTTTTGTGAGAAGAGATGCTTGATCAGTTGTTAGTTGGGCGATTTTTCGTGCTTTGCCGGGCTTTGGGTGAGTTTTGACTGTGTAGAGGTGGAGAGCGAAAACTCAATGTTGAGGATATTCTTTGTCTGCGTGTGAATATGGTTGTAATTAAATTTTTTAATAACTAGTTTTGTGGATAAAAATGAAATACTTTAAATAAAATAACTAATAAATAATAAATATGCTAGTGATGCAGATCAATATTTGGTATCTGAACTTGAAATTTTATTTTTAAAATTTTAAAGAGTTACTATGAAATTTAAATTAGGCATAAAATAATTGACAAAATATTCGAAAAAAATATCAAAATGAAAAATATATGAACGGCCTATAGTAAAATTCACAAAGCATATAAAAAATATTCATTTTCACCGCTTTCGAGCATTATAAAATACACAAAAGTAAAAAATATGACGATTCCCATTAAATTCATCCACCTCTATCCTTTTATTTCATTTTCAGTCCGACCTCGCTAAGCTAATTCTCCCCCTTCCACCTCCCCACCCCCACACCATCACCACTTCACGCAAATTTTCATATTTCGCCCATCGTTTGCCGCTTCATCCCCACACATCGCACGGGCATGCGAAATTTTTCCGAGGTATACTTTCGCGCTTTATGCGTCGAAATAATTTTCATGCTACTCTCATACTCACGTACGTGCGCGTTTAAGTCAATTAAGTCACACTCCCTTGCGCGTCGGGGCGAGAAATAAATTCCGCGGGTTCGTTTTTTTTCTCATCCTCTCTTTTTTTTTTTAGCGCGTTTGTTTGTCCAGAGTTATATATACGCGCGTGTAAATTTTTCATGAGCTCGTGCGTCTCTTGCACATATATACATACTCTCACATATATACATACATACACATAGTATCCAGAGCTACGCTACATACAACATATGTAAAAATATTCAACGGCGCGTAAAATGTAAATTTTCAATTGCCCCTTGCTGAAATTTTTATTTCAAATTTTAATTACCTCAGCACTTTTTTTTTGTTCTCCTTCTTCTTCTTCTTTTTTTTTCATCTTACCTCTCGAGGTGTATATAGTCTGCGGCGAATATTAAGCCAGAGTATTTTTCAAGTTGCACGAGCGCGTCCTTCACGTCGAAGGTAGTAGCGCGCTTTAAAAAAAAAGGGTGATTTGTCAAGGCAGGTCGCCTCTAATAAGACAGCGGCTGCCGCGAGAGTTTAACAAATAGCGAGGCGCGCGTACCCTGAGACAACGAATAAAACAAATGGCATTCTTCAGGCCAAAGGCTTGTCGCTCGCCGAAGGGGCACGTGCCAATGCAATTGCTCAGGACTTGGACTTCGAGGAGTTCTTTCTCGTGCGCCCTTTGTTGCTTTGAAAGTGTGGGGAACCCTTACGGCACAATCGACGTAATGTACTTTGAGAAGAAAAAAAATGAACTTGGAAGACAAAGGGTGGAGGTGGTACGTCTTGAAGCATCTTTTTTTTACACGTTGCTGCTACTAGCCGTCTTTTTCAATATCTTAAAAATGTGACCTGAGGAGGGTGTGACTTATTGCTCGGGGTTGTTACGGAGATGCTATGCTTGTTGTTTAATGAGAATGTTTTGAATGATTTTCGGATTTTTATGAGGTTGTTGATTAATTATACTTAACAATTTCATCTTAACTTTCTTTATTCAAGTAGAATAAAATTCTAAAAAAAAAAAGAATACGATTTTAATTTTTAAAAATCATCATTTTTTGCGTCCACTTTCCCGGTATTATTCTGAAAAAAAAAACGATAGAAAGTCAAATTGCAGTCTTTGTGGATTTTGCCTTCGCCGAAATTGAAAAGTGAACAATTTTATTCGATATTCGATATTGGTGTAGCGCCAAACGGAAGTGATTCTTATCAATCGTTTTGTCGGTATTCTTTGTGCTATTCGAATGGAAAAATTACTAGAATGAAATTTGCAAAGACCTTTTGAAAATGAAAATTGTTCCAAGTGTTATTTTATTAAAAAAATATCATCATCCAACCTGAATTACCTTACAATTTCTATCGATTAAAATGTATAATGTAACATTCATTCATAAACTAGTAAAATTATAATATTTATTTGTCAAAAAAATGTTTATATCATAAGTTGCTAAATATCAATCCATTATTCAGTTTCAATTAAATCTAATGCATCACATGATAACTTTTAATTGAGTTTATATATATACGAATATTCAATATTTGAAAAGTGATCAACTACCTAACCCATAAAATAAATAATTCATCATCAACTTCCATATAACTCGTCACAGCCTGCACCACACATCATCTAAACTCAAATTCGCAAAACCGAAACGAATGATTCCAAGTCCCCAAAAACAACCCTGAACGATCCTCACGTCCTCTGCCTCAATAACCGTAAAAACACCGTTCGACTTGCCGGGCAAACACCCTTATCCTTCGACTGCATCACCCGAAAGAGGCGATGACGACGTCCCCGGGAGGCTCGATTCATTACCCGTGCGGGCGCGGCTTGCGCCGTTCTGCTTGTAAATAAATGATCGGCACGAATCGACACGGCATCGGTCCGCTCACTCTCTGGTAAAAGTGATTATTCGGTCCTCCTCCTCCTTCTTGCTTCTCTCTCTCTTTTTCTCGAAATCGACCCCAGAGGAGTCGAAGCGAACGCACGCGGTCATATATCTCCTTTAGTTGCATCATTGATGAAGACTTTTCCATGTGTATATACGTGGGTGTGTGTCGCCGAGGTATAAGAGAAGAGATTCATTAAGCATTGATAAACAATTTGCTGGAAAGATGCCGATGCGGGAAGGAATCGGTTTTTGGGAATAAAAAGGAAGCTGGGGGAGGATGATATCGAGGTTGTTTCTATGATCGGGTGTGTAAGTGAGAGGCTGCTAATTGATTTGGGATTAGGGGTGAGTGCGGCTGGGAACAGGAGAAGGTTAATTATTTGGGTTAGCGAGGATTGATTCATTGGGATGGCGGAATTGGAGTGAGGAACTTAATTTTAATGGGTCGTCGGAGCTAAGTTGTCAGATTCATTATGAAGTGTTTAATGAAGATATTATATTTTCAAATTATATTGAGGGAATGTAATATTGTTGAAATTTTCTAATTTAATATTTTAAACTACTCGTGCCACTTTCTTCAAAGACACTTTATTATAGCTTGAAACAACTGATTATAAATTAACTAACCAGTAACATTTTCACATTAAAATCAACAACCCTAATATCCATCATCGAATAAAATAATATCTCACTGCGAGAGATTTCATAAATATCTTTCACTCTCTCTCACCAAAAAACGTCAGAACCCACATCTACCCAGGATTCGAAAAAATCCATCATCCCTTCATCCGACGAATCCTCTTTCTCCCTCCACTCATATCCCTTCTCCTTTGCAACGCGAAAAATACCGAAGCGAATGCAGAAAGAAGTTGCTCGCTAGCAAAAAAGCGAGTAAAACGCGACATATCTCCGCTCTCCATCTCTGCACTATCCTCTTTCTCTTTCCCTTTGCCTCCGTAACTCACTTTACTCAACGTCGATCGTCACCCTCTTACTCTCTCTCGTTTCTATGAGACGCAAGAATACCTTATGCGCGACACTCTCTATCTCTAGTTTAAGTATTCCGCGCGTCATCGTACTCGCGAGCGTCGCGCGCCTCCCAGGATAATCGTGTAAGACGACAGCGACGACGACTAGGACGACTTCCGATCATCTATCTATCCTCTGGCCCCTCGGTATTCAAACGGACCTTAACTCGATAGAAGTTGGGTATCCTTCGCGCCAACGCTGATGTAATTGTAGGGAGCCGAGAGAGAGAGAGAGAGAGAGAGAGAGAGAGAGAGAGAAAGGGAAAAGTGGTTCTGACCTGCGAGCGGGAGTGAGAGAAAGAGAGAGGTCTGACTTAACGTCGAGTCTAACTACTCGGGAGGAGAGAGGGAGAGGAGCATTTTCGCTCGAGAGTGGAGAAAGCGTTGTGGGCGTGACGGATTTGCCGATGATGCAGTTGTAATGATATTCAAGCGCTGGATGATGGAACGCTGCGACTGGCTCGTTTTTTAAAGAAGACATTTTTCTATTTTATTTTTTTTTTT
Organism: Torymus texanus; assembly: GCA_036873485.1. Taxonomy (NCBI): domain Eukaryota; kingdom Metazoa; phylum Arthropoda; class Insecta; order Hymenoptera; family Torymidae; genus Torymus; species Torymus texanus. The sequence goes on from JAYJLV010000056.1 coordinate 10,799,844, forward strand.
CAGGTTTATTTAATATGACATCCATTTTGATGGAGAGTCTAGTCTTTGCGTAAGACGTAATGGTGGTACAAGATGTTATAATAATTTTGGTTAAATATAGATGGTTTTTTATTACTAAATTCTTAGACACATCTGAAAATGAGTCCTTTTTGTATTGATTGATATATTGAATTATTAGCAGAAAACAAATTCAATTGTAACAATTTTGAATATCAATATTTTTTAACAAGAATAAAAAAACAACAGAAAAATTGCATTTTAGTACAACTGAATACAAATTAGATTTGATTGTCATAAAATTTATAGCAAAGTTAAACCATATATAAAATAACAAAAATTTATAGTAGCATAGAAAGTATTTTTTTGTTAATTTTAGATTAGTTTACAATATTATAGTATGAAGATATATTCTTATTGTCATTAGATTAATTATTATTAAGTGCCTGCTCATTTTTCATAAATATGACTCTTTATAAAAATAATAATAATAATCTTTTAAAAAACCATGATACGCAAAAGTAGGAATATATAATTATAATGCTTTACAATCTGAAGGTAATATCTAAAAAGTGCATATGATATTAAAAAGCTCTTATCCAACAATGACAAGTAGGAGAAGTTGATAAAGAAGTAAACTGCTCATTGTAGGTTTACCAGGCGAGACCCTAAGTATCATTTTATGATAATGTATGCGTCGTCGGTAACATGACTTTTTACCGTTATGGCTTTAAACTTTTTTCTTTTTTTTTATAAATAATATGAAAATAATCGTTAAACAAATAGTAAAATTGCAGTACAGTTAGCTGTTTTTATCGATCATTGAACAAACAAGTAAGGTCTACTTAATTTCAACTTTTCCTCGAAAGATGGCGTCACAGCGGAAGCTATATATAATTTACAAGGGGTGGTAACAGAATAATTTTATATTGGCCTAAATACATTTAAAGACGCTTTAAACAATATTACTAGAATTTTGTCGAGAAATTATTACCGTTTAAATCAAATTCTTGAAAAAGAAAATTCAAGGGCATCAGATTTCTAACAAGTTAGATTTTTTAATATTCTTTTTATCTTATGATAAACATATTTTTACTAAAAATTAGAGCAATCAAAAAAAGAAAATTGTTATAAATTTAATATTTAAATACAACAGAATATTTGATCTATCAAAAAGAATTAAACGAATATGTGGAACGAAAACATAAGAGATATGAGAAAATGTTTTGAAGCATCGGAGAAAAAGTATTGAATAACAATTTTCATTAAATTACTGATCTTATATATTTATTAAAATGATATTCGAGATTACAGCAAAGCAAATATTACAAATAAAAGCTTTTCATTTTTAATTAAATGATACTCATTCTTCATTTACTCGTTTCGAACAACGCCCTGGTTTTGCAATAAATCACAAACAGTCCGCAGTTTTGTAAGAATGCTTATTTAAAAGTTTTTTTTTTTTATATAAAATCGTAAATAAAAATTTGTACAGTTAATTATGAGCTTTTCTGTCACATTATCTTTGCAGTATAGTCCGAAAGAAACGCCCAACAAAACCCCCCGTACTTTTGATGTAATTGTCAAGACTTTTTATTAACGGTAAAAATACACAATGCTGGCAATTAATTTTTTGCTCTTTGCACTCAATTGATTATTTTTTCTTTAGAATATTTCCGGTATGACTTAATACATAAATTTGCATTTCATTTAACCCTATTTCAGAGTTTTAAATGAGCTCGTATAATTATCGACAGGTTACCATTAATCAATAAAACGTCTCTTTAGTACTTTAAATAGTCAATCAGATTAAAAAATAACAATACCTAATTTTAAGGATTATTTATAAAACTTTCATGCGATTCAACATTGGATAAATCATCGATTAAGCATTTTTTTTTCTTCTATATCAATAATTTATTTTTTTCGATCGTGTCTCGTAATAGTCTTTTACACACGATTAACAACAATAGCGCTTTTTATTCGTAATTGAGAGCATTCACCTAAAACTACGTACCTAAAATTCAAAACTATTAGAGTTATCCGTTACTTATCGTAGTACGTGCTCTGTATACTCGTAAAATCCTTTGTTTTTTTCATAGCGCACAGGTACAATGCAAATATAGAGAAAATATAATGAATAACACAGTTCTTTAATTACAATTACTTTCGATTATATTCAACTTATGAAATGCTAAATTGTTACGTTTACAGGGCTAAGTAGAGAGAATTTTCTTGAAAAAATTATCACAAAGCTCATGTAGTAGCTTCATCACTCTATCCCCTTTATTTGAATTACAGAACATTTCAAAACTCTCTAGAAAAATAATTTTAAAAATAATCGCAAAATTACTATACAGCCATCACGTAATCATATACATGAAACATTATTTTATCTCGTAAATACAAAAGCTTTCAAGAAACATTTTTATTATATTTTTGTACAATAATCAGAACAAATATATTGATAAATTTAACAAGGAAATTCAATCTCTGTAATTAATCCTTGTCAATGATTAACAAATCAGTGAATGAACACACCATTAAAGCATAACATAATAAGCTTTCGAAGAACTTCACTTTCTCGTTATAATACCTAATCGTCGAAGACAAAAGTTTTCCGTCTCGTTTCAAACTAACATAAGCAGTTTCGTCTCGTCTCTCGTTTTACACTGTAGAAATATTATCAACACCTACTTGTTAATGGTTTTTGAAGTGCCAAAGTTCGCAGTCTCTTAAATTATGTACACACGATAACACTTGAATTTTGGCAAGTACATTATTATGTATACGGTAGGTATTAAGTTAGATACTTCCATTGTTTGATCAAGGTATGGTTATAACGTTAGCTTTTTTGGCACTTAAGCTTCACTCATACGTGTTCACTCTTTTTTAAGATCTTTTTGTGGCTTATTTTTTTTTTTTAATCATTTTTGGTTTCGTTAAAAAGACGTCCTGTAAGATCATTCATGTAATGTATATATATATATTTATAACAAATGAATGTCGATTTTGAAAATTCACGTTCTCTTCATGTGTATTGTAGTACTTTGCAATCGTTCGACGACTTGGAAGTCAATCGAATTAAAAGCACGAGAATAACTCAGGCCTGTGTGTTCGTTTATTGTTTATTTTTTATTTTATTAAATTATTAAATTACGAACTACAACATGTAATGTTTTTTTTCTCTTATCGTAAGTAATCCTATATATGAAAGATAGCAGGAGCATATACAAAATCGGTTTGCGTAATTACATCGTAATTACCTGATGATTTTTTACTTAATCGATAAGTAATATTCAAAGCGTTTTTACTGGTTAATTCGGTCTTAATGTCAATGCTTACTTTGAAATTTTTACTAAAATCAATTTGAAATCATGTTCAAATTAACTCTTAAGAAAACCATAAAGGTTAATAAAACCAGTAATATTATTATACAAAATACTTGTAAAATAGATAAATTATCGTTTCTTAGTAATTAATACAATAAAAGAACTATCGCAGAAACATGTCAATTAAGACCGAATTGAAATGAAACTATTCACAAATGACAGATGAAGAAAATTATTCATAGGTACAGTATAAGTCGCAATAATGATTGATGATAATGGGCATTGTAATACTGATACACTTTTAGTCGCTTGCGTTTGCTTAATACTTGGATGACAAAGTTCAATACTCGATGACGAATTGATGATAATTAATTTTATTATAATGTTGTACAATACTTGGCGGTATTTGTTACTTATGCATTAGTGCAGCAAATACAATGACACAAAAACAACGGACAAATTCTCTCGTCTCACTTCTGTTTGATTATAATTCTTTTTTTCGCAGTGATTAAACGCATGCGTTATGCAGTCAACTTTTTTTTCAACGCAGAACAAAATACTAACTATTTTCGTCAATAAACATCTTCAATTAAAAATCAAACGGTTCTCGTCTACCAGATTTCCATACGAGGTAAAAGTCATAGTACACTAATGCATAAATTTTTACTCGAAGAATGTACTTACGTCCTACCTTACACTTTCCTTTTATTTCACTTTGAAGTACTTGGCTATAATCTAATTAGCCGCGTATCGATAGAAATCGAGGTAATTATAAGATTTGACCGGGTTGTTTTTTTTTGTATTCTCTCTCTCTCTCTCTCGCTCTCTCTCGCTCTCTCTCTCGCTTTTAGAAAAATGAAAAACAGGTTCGCAAGGCAACTTCTGAATTTCTATATCAATTAAAGTATATGGTATAAAGGATCAACGCATGCTTAAGTACTCATATATTTTAGGCGACACCTCTTACAATAGAATAATCAACGTACATTTGTAAATAAAAATAAAACAATTGTTTAATAAAGATATTAAGCCGATCTCCGTTAAAAATAGTTTCTTTGTATATCTTTCACATCATATCGCTCTCACCGTTCTTTGACTTTGACATATAAGATCCAGTCTTAATATGAAATATCAATACCTTCTTCACATTCTCACAATTTAATAAATACAGTAAATAAAAAAGTCAGTTAAAAACTTGAAAAAACAATAAGCTACATAATTTCATCCTTCTGCAATTAGCATATCAGTATTATTTGCAAAAAATTCACATTGAAAGAATACTAATAAAATGACAAATTCCTTTAATATCTATTCAAAATCATTTTCTCATAGAATATCCCACATATATAATATATCAACCTCAACTGAATATTTCAGTTCTATCAAAGAAAAAGAAAAAGAAAAATTCAAATTTCCAAACATCGAACGCAAAAAAAGGCCATTTCATATCAAGACCGGACTCGCCATCACGCTCGGCCCACGAAATTTCAATCTCGCCCTGCTCTCATCGTGCAGTGTGTTTCCGCCCGCCATCGCTTGCTTGCTGATGCTGCGTGTGACATATCCGCGCTTAAATCAGTTGCTACTGAATGGAACAGGCCAGCGGATGCGTCAGCGCGTGGTCCAGTAATATGGGCGTACCAGCTGCCAATTCCGTTCTCGCCTCCCCGCAGTCATCGTCGTAGTCGAAGTAGTTGCTCTGCCGGAAGAAGAAACATAGAACGTCAGCGGTTAGTTTAAAAGAAAAAAAAGAGAGGAAAGCAAAAAAAAAACCCTCTACAATTTGTGAAAAATCGATGTGTCAAGGGAGCTTTTTAGTTCTCGATTTCTACCGCGTGTTTTTTCGATTTTTCGTAGGTAGTTGGTGGATGGACACGCACGCGCTGTGCGAAATTCAGGGATGATTCGCGAAAAAAAAAGGGCGAGTAATGGAGTTACTCGAAAATCGATCTCTCGTTCTCGGGTTTATCGGTAAGGGAATTTCGGTTAAATGGAAACGAGTAGAAGCGGGAGGCGTACGCGCGTGTTCGACGGTCGAAAATTGGTTTTCGATTACTAGGAAAAAAGAGTTGAGCTGAACGTGACAGTTCGAGTAATCGCGTTATACTATTTTATGAACCAACGTGATGAATAGTCTAAATTATTTTCTTTCGACAGTCTCGTTGTGTGTGTTTGCTTTATATTGTTGATATGAAATGTTTGTTAGTTACTTTGTTTTGCACTTGATTCCGAAGCAATGTAGATTTTGCCGACAACGTTGTGCATTACTAATATTTTGTATATAGATTTAAAGTAGTAGAGAAAAAATAGACGTTTGAAAAGTATTTTTAACAAAATCGTATATTTATTTTATAATTCAAAATGCTTGATAATTAATTCAAATAAAAAGTTTTAATAATTTATTCAAAGCCTACACTAAATTCAAAGTCAACGAAGTTCACGTATGCGTTACGGTCTCCTGAAATACAAACTCAGGTAATTTGCTCTAACCTTGTCAATACTTAATCAGTTTATTCCCAGGACAAACTTTTCGTAACGCGTAATTTGGCTTTAATTAGGCAACGAGTAAACCTTGCTTATATGTACCGACATTTTAGTTATTCGAGCTAATATTGGATAAAGTATTATACAACTTTCAAACATATATTTATATATTAATATTAATTAAAGATTTCACTGATATGTACGTTTTATTACTGATAATAAAATTCTTCCATTTGAATACCTTTGCGAAATGTATATCCAATTATTAAAGTTATTAAAATTGTAATTAAAATCGTCCATTAATACCATTGTATTTTACATTAAAATGAATAAATTTAAATAACTGTCTTTTATTGGATTTCTTTCGTCTCCTGACAATGAAAAGTTATTTCAATTAACAGTTTAAAAAGAGAATTAATTAAATGAAATATCAGCGATTCCCTTTTTATTACATTTTCACAGCCCTTCAATCTAAATTGACTATTATAACGAAAGAATTGGTTCCACAAGTACACTAAAAATTTTTTTTTTTCATGGAAAAACTTACTGAATTAAATAAAACGACGTCCAGTTTCTTACCAACTAACCTTTCGACGAAATCATTCCAATCTGAAGCCCTCTCAAGAAAATCCGTCGTCCGAAGAACCTTTGAAAGTTTCACTATTGAGCATCGTTATATTGAAAAAGCTTTGCAAGACAAATCCGGTTTTAGCCGACAATTTCCAGTTATCAATATTGAAGTTTAAAAGTTCGAAACGTTAATTATAATCCAAAGTATTATACTTATAAAAAATGACTATAAATACCTTCTCAAACTTCCCCATCCTATACTAAACAAACACCGATAAAAATCCACCGCTAAATTACTATTCAGCAAACGGCAGTTACCCAATTGTCGTCGAACTCTCGATCCGTCCCATCATTGTTAACCTTCATCGCGTTCCCCAAACAAAATTGCCCTCTCCGCAAACTCGTCCCAACCCCACCGAGTCAGCACATCACACCCTTTCCTAACAACCCAGGTGTACCTCACCTGACAGTCGATGCATCGACAGCTATCGCTGAGTGTGCAGGTCAGTCCAAGGATTTCAACAGCTTCCTTGTAGAGTTCAGTGCTGGATTTACGTTGTCGCGTAGGTGGCGACGTTGGAGCGCTTACTGTACCCGAGCTACGTCTCAGTCTACTACTGCCGCTGCCTGTGGACGAGGAGGAAGAAGAAGTTGCTGAGGTTCCTGGTTGCCCGATGACGTTCCGCCTCGTACGCGACGTCGAAGCGCTTCCAAGGTCTCGGGTGAGCGAGGAGGTTGAGGTTGAACCTCTGTGGTGGTGGTGATGATGGTCCCGTGAGGAACTCGCCCCGACGAGTGCCCGGCCCGCGGGCGAGGCGAACAACTGTAGCATGTCCATGTCCTGGAGGAAGAAATTTGAGAGTGAGATTATAAGGATGTAAGGGGTGATGAATTTAAAGCATGAGATGATAATAATTGATTGGTTATTTGTCGTGAAGGTATTGGTTACTGTAATTGGCTTTCTTCGTAATTTAGATGAATATTATTTTTCAAGTAAAACAGTTTTTTATCAAGACTACGCGACTATAAAACCGTACATTTATTTAATCAAGTTTTATTCACGACAATACACAAGTGAAAAGTGTCCTTAAAATCACTTTCGCGGCTTTAGTATAAAATTTTAGTAAACAATTTGATTTATTTTCATAGATTAAAATCGTCAATAAAATAACAATTTTTTTCATATTAAGGTTGGTCTAAATTACATATATATAAAATCCTTCATGTAAATTCCGAAGCGAATTACTTTATATGGAACTTTTAATATCCAGCTCACTGAATCTGATAATTTCCTGTCGACCTAATTTAATTAATATGTTTCCAGCTTTTATTTTAATATCATCCGATCGCTACCGAAACTAATTTATTTCAATGATAATAAATTGTTATTTCGGTAATTTTAATAAAAAATTTTCATCGCATATATCCGGTAACCTTAAAAAATGTCAGAAATAATTAACGAATTAGCAACCCAAAACTCTTAATACTTATATAAAATAACAACCGTATATATAACATATTCATTTGAACTTGACACATTTGTTTTTTCTATGTCACGTATATTTTAAGCTTACCATGGTATTTTAAACTGATTTCCTCGAAATAGAGCAACATCCACGACAAGAGTGGCCCGTGGCTACTACCTATATAGGCTCATCGGGGCAGCTCTTCGCATCGCAAAAACCTCAGCCTCGGCGTCTAATTTGATTTCGCTTTTATCTAAAGCCGCGAACAAGCGCGCGAACGTTCAGAATTAACCCGTAGTACGTCGACGAGAAAGAAAGAAAGAGAGGGAGAGAACAAAAATAGAAGGACGAAATAATCGATCAAACGACCGACGAAAACAACCATAACGCATATACATATAATAACAATAAAGAGACAGCCTCGCGCTTGCAATGTAAAGGAGCAACAAAAAAAACGTATGCAACCACTTTATGCAGGCGTACACGTGAGAGAGTGAGAGTGAGTGAAGCTTTCACTTTACCGTTAAAGCGAAAATGTTATTGGAGTTCAGCTTTTTTTTTGCACGTTTGCCGCGCTTCGGCTTCTGCTGCTGGCTTTCGAGTTTGTTACGAGCGCGCGAAACTAAAACCTTTTATCTTTCTTCAAAGACACGGAAAGGGAATAGGATCGAATTACGGAAGAGAGAGAGAGAGAGAGAGAATGAGAGGTGGAGAATTTTTATTCTGCAATCGCGCTTTGCCGGATGCTTTTTACATTTAAGGTGAATTTTCTTCACACTTGCCTTGCCTGTGCTGCCTTCTTTCTTCGACGCACGACTATACGTTGGGAAACTCGTTACTATAAAGGGCATTATTCTTTTAACGAGGAAAGTCAGCTGCGCCACTCGCGAGAAAGAGGGAATTTCTAAGACACGTCGTCTCGCTCCCTTTCGCCAACTCTTATTCTTCCCTTGTATATACATATACGTGTGTAAGGTAGGTGGATACTTTCTTCATGGGTCTATGGAGGCGTGAGTATGCCGAAAATTATATCGATGGAAAAATCTCACTCCCTCTCGACACCCTCACACGTCGTAAGCAAAGACTTATTCTATTATACCTCCCAGGTGTGAAATATATTTTTATTCAGAATATCGTTCCTTTGTTATTTAATATGGTAAAAGAAAATAAGTGTTCCGGAATTTTTTAATATATTCGTGAAATTTATATTTATAGTTTAGTTAAATATTAGCATATTTATTAACATATCTAAGGATAACTCGTTAAATATGTTACATATTATATTAAAAGAAAATGTTTAATATAAGATAATAGTTTAATAACTTTTCTAATGTAAAATATGTACAAAGGAATTTTAATATGTCAGGGAATAAGCTTTTAGCCGTTTCCTTCATTGTAATAAATTTACATTTTTTATCCTCATTCTGTCGTACTTGTGGTAACCAGGCGAGAAAATCTTTTTAAAATTATTTTACGAAGTATTTCGAAAAATTAAAGTTATATATACGCCAAAGGTACTTAAAAATTAAAAAAAAAATTTCTTTCTCATATGTCCGTTTTCTCGTGTAGATTTCACTTTGTTGCATTTTTATAAGAATAAAATTTCAGGTACTTGTAAAGCGTAGTGAACATTTCACGACTAACTAAGGTCTCCTTTCAAGTGAGGAAACCCGGATCCCTTAACAATTTACAACCCTTATAACTTTTTTTTTTTATAATAAGTTCTTAAAACAATACTTGTTTCTCACGAAAACTCTCATACCATTCATTACCTCTGATATCTTACATTAAATTTTAATCAAATCCATTTAACAACCAAAAATTTAAAGAATTTAATTAAAACACCGCCTCAAGCTCCAATTAAACACACTTACACACACGTGTACATCACCTAATTACAAAATATCTCCTTCCAAGCTAAACCCATCATCACGAAAAAAATCCATATTTTATTTCAACCCCTAGAGCACAAAAAGCAACAACGAAGTCCTCACAACGTATACCTATTCCAAGCACAATCCCATTTTTACAACTCTCAGTACACATGTACTCTCCACCTACACATCTACACATATACATACATACATACACTTCTATTCTCTAGCGCGAACTTTCCTTCGCCCATTCAAGCCTCTAGCATATACAGTTCTGGCGCTATTCAGCGAGCCACGGGCTGCCGCGCGAATTACTTCTAACGACGCACGCACCTGACGCTTTGTTGCCGCCGCTCTCGTATATATATATAGGATATATAGCTATACATAACTGGTGCAGTAGCAACGGTAGTGCCTAAAGCGTCTGGAGAGAAGGGAGAGGGAGAGAGAGGGGATCCGAAAGACGCGCGCGTGGGTGTGTATATATATATGCGCGCGACGTCAAAGGGAATCGGTGAAGAGGCATTTTTTTACGCGTACACGTATGTATGTGTGTGTGTATATATATGTATCAAGTGTACGTATATATATGTAGGTGTATACACGTTATGTACGTAGGTACTTGGGACGTGTCGCGCGAAACTGGCGCACTCAAGGCGGGGGAGGAGGAGGAGGAGGTGCTCCAGGAGTAGCTGAGAGAGAGAGAGCGGACGACGATGTTTTGTCACGAGACGTTGTTGGAGCAGAGAAGAAAGACAGAGAGAGAGAGAGAGTGAGAGAATACACGCCTGTTAGGAGTCACCGCGAGCTGTTCGCGCTCTCGGGATTTTCTTGTATAGCGATTTTTTTTCCCCTCTCTGGGAGAGGAGCTCCAAGGGTGCACCCGAGTGTCGTAGTCGTTACGGTTAAAGAAGTCGTGACGCGATGTGGTTGCTGCTGCTTGTTGTTGTCGTTGTCGTCGTCGTTGTTGGGTAATGTGTGTGGATGGGAGGTGGTGAAAGCCGCGGGGGTGAAAGTTACGAGAGTACGTGTAGGATTGTGAGTGTATATGCGTTTAATTTGATAGGTTGTGAGTGTATAGGGGCTTGGGTGATTGTTTGATAGCTCAGTGGTGAATTGGGAGTTGTCAAGAGGATATATGGGTTTACTTTCTTTTCCTTTTTTTTTTCTTTCTTTTTTTTGTAATTAGAGCGGCACGGATTTCGAAAAGTTTTAATAAGATACTTGTGCCTTTTTACTTTGTGGTTATAAAAGAGAAGTTTTTTTTATTGTATTTTGAACATTTTTGAAACAAATAGTATAAAACTAATGTATAAGAAGTTTGTGTAAATCATTAGGCATGAAAATATGCTATTTTTGAGAAAATATATTTTTTTTTTGTGTTTTTGGATATATGGAGTCCCTTGAAATACTCCGAGAATTTATAAACCAATTATATTTTCCGACCAAGAGTTCATTTTTCAAATTTTGTTTTCATTTTTATATAATAGAGTTAATATATCTTTAAATTTATAGGAGTATCTAAAAGAATTTTTAATTATTTACAACTACATTTTTTTAAATTTAAATTATTTATAATCTATCATTTTTCATTTGTGAATATATCACCTTTTTATTTAATTTATATTTCCAAAAATATTTAATGTATCAAAAAAAATGTGTGCACTAGCACTGAAAAAGTTTCAAGTAAAACAATAATTAGTTTACCAATAATCGATCTTTATGTAAACATGTATGCATTTATATCTTTTTATGTACATTATGATGCTTTATTTTTTATAACTAAATAGTTAATTATAACAAAAGTAGTCTTATACCAACATTTGTTTGTTTAAATAAAGGGACTCAACTTCCAAAATAATTTTTTTTCTTTCGTGGATACGCTTCGTGTATCATTATTCTTAGATTGCCAAAAGTTTTATTCGAAATATGTTCTTGTGGTTAAAAGTTGCGGACAACAAAAGTTTTCACTTAAATAATGGATTTTATAAAAGAGTAATTGGTTGAAATATGCTAGTAACGGAAACATACAGAATAATAATAAAAGTTTGAACAAGTACATTTAGAAGATATTTTTTGCACAAGGAAAAGTCACTGAAATGACAATTAAAACAACACTAAGAGTATTAATTAAAGGGTTTACACCGGGTCTAAAAATTATGGAAGGGGATTAAAATTATATGGAATGGATGTCAAAATAAGACGAGGCTCCAATACGCGCAGCAGATGAATTTGCAGCAGTTTTCTTTTACTGATTTTTCTTACATTGTTATTTTTACAAAACATGAAATAGAAATATAATTTTTTACTAATACGTTACACACCATATTATATAACTGTTTACCAGAGATAGCACCGTAATAAAATTCATGTTCAGGTATAATATATCGATATGTATTGAATAAAATCACGTTAAAGTTATACAAACCCTACACATTATCTTTAATATGGCACTGCTGTTATTCATACAAAATAATGCACGATTATATTATCTTTCGTGATAGTATCTACAAGCTAAAATAATAATTATCATTAATTAAATATTTAATTAAGGTTTTTATAATAAAATACTCATACACGCTAATTAAATGCCTTAAAATCTGCACAACATGGAAGCCATACACATCATTAAATATTTATTCGTGTACTTACTCTGCGTTCATAACAAAATTTAATCATGTATAAACATAAATATTACAGTCATTATTAGCATTACCATACAACCGTAATAAATTTTATTCTTATTCAACGAAAATTCCAATTAAAAATTACCCTCGCATACAATTAACCCCGAAAAAAGCACAACTCGTACAAATCATCTCTCTTTTTATTCAACTTTTTACCTCCCTTCTTCTCGACAATAGCGAATCCCGATACACTGCGGATCCACTGGCACGAATAATATCCCCTCAGTCGCTTAATTAACATGAATTTTCTGCTTCTGCTTATAAATTCAATACGCGAAAAGACGAAATTCATCTCGATACCATCAATTTGAAATATTTCCCTTCTCAGAAAATTCCATATCCTTTTCGCGAAAAAGCGTCAGGGGTTCGCAAAAAGCTTAGCTCTCAGATTCCCCCCGAATCGATTGACCGCGTGGTCCGGAAAAAAGTCAGCAGCATCACTCCTCCTTCGTTCCACACAAGCTTCTTTAATACGTGACACGTCAAAGTCGCCAGCTACAGTGGATTTTTCAGGTGGCCATCAATCATAATTATTGTTATTCCACAGCCGGCGCCGGAAAAACTTTTCTCCTCGTGGCGAATCTCCACCGGTTATATAACACGCGCTGTTTCAGTGACGAGGACAACGTGACCCCCGCGGGCCGTTCACCCACATATACTCGTTATCTCCCTCCCCTCTTTTGGCCATTATTTTCTGTCCTCTTTGCCCTCCTTTTATCTATTTCTCATCAGTAGTGCGACACAGGTTCGCGAAATAAGATTTTTCCCGCGTCTTGTGTTTCTCAAGAGTTTGGTGCCGCGAACCGCGTAAAATGTTGCTGCGCTCGTAATTTTTGGAGTGTAATAAAGGAGAGGGAAAGAAAAACAGTTAGGAAAGGGGATGGCGATCGCGTGTTGGAAAGGCATTTTTCCGGTAGAGCGAGCAGTCGACGATGGAAAAATTCATTATTTCGCTGCTAGATGTGTATGATTTTCTTTTTTTCTGCGATGCAGTCCAGCGTGGCGTGGAATGTGGCGATTCCTTCGGTGTGTAATCAAAGGGCATGCGCACAATGCGGCGAATGAGTTTTGTGAGTATAGGTGTCTACGAGACTGGAAAATTACCTTTTTGTATATATTTTTGGTTTTCTTATATTTGATTTGAAAAATACCACAAGAAGCTTTTTTTTATATAAAAAAGAAAATATCTGACAGTACAGCGAACTTTTTATAAATAATCTTATGAATAATTCACAATAGTAAATAAATAATGGTATCGAATATAAAACGATTCCAACGTGAGTTCGCAATCGATTTAATATTTACCGATGGTATCTTCGCAAAGTATTTACTTTCCACGACACACAACCCTATTTACTTTAACCATCGCCTCTGCACTCACTTAATCGACAAAGCGTGGCCCGTATTACACACCGTCTTAAATCTCACCCTCCTCCCCCCACTGCGACATTTTAATCCGAAATAATACCTCCCGCAATTGAAATCCCCCGTCTAATCACTTACCCCACGTCGACTTATCTCAGTGGCCCCTGCAACCTTAAGATAACGATATACGAATCCTCCTATCGACGACTTGTACCAGACACTCTCTTGAAAACTCGCACCCACGCTAACTGTAAACTTCTCCTACCACCTCTTATCATAAATTTTTCTCACTCTCACTCTCTTTCTCTCTTCTATAACATAAATCTCATTTGTTATCTCACGCTTGGGCGGTTCTCTTATCGAGGCGCTAGCTCGCTCGCTCGCTCACTAGCGCGCAAATTGAATAGGTGGCGCGCGCACGCGGGCGAATTACTCTTTTGGGGATTCCCCTGCGCGTGTGCACACCCACGAGGGCGCGCGTAAATTCCAGTAGGAGGCAGGGTTCGAAACCCTTATTAAAGGCGCCTGTGTGTGGATGTGTAGGTGGGAAGGTTATGTGTGTGTGTGTGTATGTACGGTAAACAATACATCGTTAAAAGTTCGATCGGGATGACGTCGAGTTGAAAGATAAGGAAGGACCGGGAGGATGCTTAATTATTATGAATCGACGCGGTGGGAGTGGAGCTTCTTTTTTGGAGGTGTGCGAAGGGGATCGAAGTGTCGATATGGGATACAGGAGGATTTTGTGGCTGTGTGGTTGATAGAACGGCGGTCGTTGGTCGCTCTGGCTGCGATTTTGTTTGTGTGTTTATTCGAGGGTTGAGGGAGAATCGAACGTTGAAATGTTTATTATAAATACTTTGGTCATTGTTGCGGACGGTTTGGGTGTCGAAAGAGTGAAGTTCGTTGGGGCCCGTTCCTTACAACTTTGGGATAAATGTATACATTTTTTATTGACATTTTTATTTTTTATAGAATCACGTGATTCTATAAATCCTACAAAAGTATATATAGTGTGTGTTATTGTTTGTTGGTTAAACCCAATCTTTTGAAATTAACTTTGAAAACAGTAGCTATCGTCAAATAAGATAAAAAAAATGACTATGCTATTCTATCCTCTTATAAAGCTTTACTTTGTTACAACTCCAATCAATAAAAGACAACTTGCATGCTTTTAAAACCAAAGTTCAGAGAACTCAAAAACGTTCAACGTCCCTTGCCGAAGCTACATTTCACTCCCCTACAAACAACTCAAAAACAGCAGCAATAGAAACTGCATGACAAGCCCATATACACCAAAGTACATCCCGGTCGCAACCCGTCTCCTCTCTCCCTTCTCTATTATTCGCTCCTCTCCTCCAAAATTCACCTACCTTCAAAACCATACCTACCCATCCACTTCTACCTCTCCAAATATACATATACACATATGTCGACTCCATATACACACGTACATACATATATACCATTCGCGCAAGTAGCACATCATCCAACAGAGTACACCTCGCGTTACCCAGATGGCGTACAACGACGATGTCGGCGGCAGTATAAACGAGAGCAGTAGCAGCAGCAGCAGCTCTATACTAAATATCTCAAGGGAAGCATCCGACCTAACCGTCCTCCATTTGTTTCGAAAGCTATACGCGTGCTCGTTCGCACTCTTTCGACAAATGGCCAATGGCATATATACACATATATAGCTATGGGCAGGGTGGTGTGGAAATCTCTGCGTGCGCGTAAAGCGCGTTCATTATCTATGAATGGGAGGATTTTATATGGAACGCGCGAGGGCGCGCGCGCGAGCAAAGGTGTATAGGTTTATGCTCTGGCAGTTCGTCGAGGGGCAGTTTCGCGGGATTACGCCGGTCGTTTCAGGCTCCTTTTTTTGAAGGGGAGAAGATGGTTGTGTGAATTGCGAGGGCTTTGGTTATGGGAGTTTATTTTTTTTTGTTCTTTCTTTTTGGAAGCATGGTTCTTTTTTTTAAACTCGCGTAGAAGATGTTCGAGAATTATGACTTTTTGCTTGGTTATACAAATACCAAATTATAATTTTTTGCTTGGTTATATATTTAAAGAGTATATGTAAATGTAAATATAAAAAGGAATGAAAATTACAGCATATTTCAAAGCAATTAAATACATTCGTACCTCGGTATAAAAGAGTATGCTCTTGTTTCGTTTACACTTACACATTTCATTTACATATTTATATATAAAAGTAAGTGAACGTTATATAATCTTTTTACACTCGCCTTTCACATCAGAGCCCCTAGCTTTGAAAGGCTCGCTTTCAGTTCAATACACCATTGTGTCGCGTAAATGCGTATTATTTTCCATTGAAAGGTCGTTATATTCCGAATAATAATTCTTTTATCACGGCGAATTTCCTTTCACCCCCACTCCCTCCGGCCTTTTATACAGTATAACGTGTTATTTTTTTGTCTCTGCACAGCAACAGCAGCAGTAGCGCCAGCAGCAATAAAATCACATCCCCCTTCTCTTCGCCTGATTGTAAATACCTTCATATTCAGTGGAAATTTCTTTACGGCAGCGCGAACCGAGCGATCTCTTTTCCGATAAAACTTTCTTTTGTAAAAAAGAAACACAACAAAAAAGAGAGGAGAGAACCGAGAGAGAGAAAGAGAGAAAGCTTCTTTTCCATCACACAAAACAAATAATTTACCGCAGTTATAAACGCCCCATTCATATATGTGCCAACACCCACGCGTATGTGTTCGCTTCTAATCGGTTTCCATTCATATATATATACACACACGCGTATTTCTCGAGCTGTCTATAGAAAAACTCATTCTTTCTCTGCATACTTTACAACCTACATATATACACTACGATAAAAAAAAACACGACACTTTACCCTTTTCTCATAGACGCACGCACATACAAGCATACGCGCTCCACACGCGGTCGGACGACTGATTTCGATTACACACGCGTGCGCGCGCGGCATGAAGCGATTTAAGCTCGCGTTGTTCGCTGGCTCGCGGCGATATTGGCGCTGTAAATCTCTTTTACTCCAATAACCGAGTATACGCGTGCACCGTGAGGGCAACACTCGCGTGCTTGTATGTGTAACTTAAAAAAAGAGAGAGAAGCAAGCAGGGGGTAAAACGAAACCACCCCACGTGCGCTCTTTCATTTGTGCAGCGTGTAACGATTTTTCGTAGCGCAAGCGGGTAAAAAGGGGACAAACATTCGAGACTCGTGCATGCACAGAGCGAGCGAGTGAGCGCGTCGATTGGAAAGCAATTAATTGGCGATGAAACGCCAGCGGCCAATAAACGTGCGACTCTGTGCGCGTGTGACGCTGTGTATGTGGTGTATGTATGTATATATGCATGTGTACGCGGGAGTTTACAAGAGTAGAGTGAGTGGGACTTCGTACTTTTCATTATGGCCCGGCCGCGCACTAATTACCGTAATTAAATGTACACGCACTTCGCACTTAACGCGCCCGCGCGAATTATAAGTGCCCTACGCCGAAACGCCCGGGGGTTGAGTTGATGTTCATTGCGAGAGAGAGAGAGAGAGAGAGAGAGAGAGAGAGAGAGAGAGAGAGAGAGAGAGAGAGAGAGCAATGGGTTTTGGGGTGTATATATATCGAGCTAGAGGGAAAAGTGGACGTTGAGAGAGCGTGAGGCTGTTTCGAATTAATTTTTACGCGTGTATACTGCATCTGCTGATTGTGCAGTATTACGAGAGGTTAATGATTTTCATTTTTGAATAAAGGCAGGTTTTGTAATTATCGTGTGGTGTGAATATATAATTTGAATTTTTCAATGTTATTGTTTAATAAACGAGGAGATCGTGAGATAATTTCGAGGGTAGGGGAAATAAATACTGCGGGGTATATGTGTTTCGTGCAATCAGCAAAATAATTTCAATATTGCTGCGGCCTGACTTTGTATAGTTGCATTTGACAATTAATTAACGGGAAAGTGGGGCGTGGAAATGAAATAGGAAAATTTGGGGCGTATTTATTAGATGTCAAGTGTTTCGTTGAATATTGGGATGACCAGAAAATTGGATTTTTCCGGTTTAGAAGATGCGAAGAGAATTTCTAAGATTAAATGTGGGTTTGAGAAAGACGATGCAAAACTGATTTTGATTTATTGAATCAACAATAAATGGCATTTATCTGGATAATAACTCTCTGTATAATTCGATTACTTTTTGTATTGGCTTCGATCTGAATTTCGATTTAAATTTAATACAATTTCGATATGCAATGTGATTCTTAATTTCTACCTTTTTATGGCTAAATGGATTTTCATTGAAAATCATGAAAGTGATATTACATAAGCATAAAAATCTTTAATCTAGCAATACGTCAGGAACTTGATCGAAAATTTTCACATATCGATATGAAGATTATATAGATTGACTATTTTGAATTTCAAAATTTTCAGTCAAAATTCGAATTTAATCACTCGGAAATTTCATAACAAGCAATTTGCATGGAAATTTTCCTAATGGATACTAGTATGCGCTACTGTACAGTAATACCGGATTATAATTTTCGCTCTCCAATGTCTTTTTGAAGAGATATTTGATTTAATAGCTTTTAATAGGCGGCAAAAATGTGAATGTTTGGAGAACTGAGTGCTCATCTCACCATATATTTTTCGTATCAATTTAACGTTCAATATAACAATTTAATATAACAATTGAACATTTAAATGAAGCTAATGGTATAGATTAAAATTATTATAATTGTGACGATTATTCATAAGGTGACTGGTACTTTACGAATATTATTATTATAATTCATATATATATTTAATTATATAACTATAAATTTACCGAAAGAATCGCATAAACAAGTCTATAATTTTTCATATCTACAGTAAAAATTAGATCGCTGACTTTTTCATGGAGCAACGTAAAAACTATAAAAATCCAAATTTTCATTTTTAACTATACTATAATTCCTTATAAATCACACACCTCCAATACATCAACCCGTCATCTTACTAATTCCACCCAAATCACACCTGTTCAAACCACTCTTTCCACTACCTACTCGTCCCACAACTCACAACAACCCATCCATCCATTCATCCATCTACCCACGTCCACATGTATAACGTCATCATCCCTTCGTCCACCTCTCAGCACAATAAGTCCCGACTACCAACCTCGCACAATGGCGCTAATTCGGGCCGCTTAAGCAAACGCGCGACACATGTCCATCTCTCTCTCTCTCAGTCACTCCCTTTCCGATAGCATTTGCATAGTCTACGTACCTACCACGGGACGAGGATGAAGCGCGTGCTGATTGGTGGCAAACGAACCACCACGGCTATATATACCGCGTTAATTGAGTCCTCGTGATGTGTGTGTGTGTATGTGTTATTTTCTTCTTTTCGAAGTGATAACTTTGTTAATCGAGATGATTAGCAGAATGAATGGACGAATGGTTACCTCGCGTTAACCGATTTTTAGGAATATTGAAAATTTTTGGTATGTATAGCCAGGTGTTCTTTTGAAGGTAAAGTGAGCGAGATGATGGGATGACGGGATTTTTTTATGGATGGAGCGTTAATGGATTTGTTACGCGCAGACGAGCATGACGGGTTTTTCGACGTGAAATGGTTTGATGAGATTTTTTGACTTTGAAAGGTAGATTGAAAGGTATAGAGTGAGAATTTTCAAAATTTTTTCGAACGTATAAATGAAGTTCCATTCTCTAACGAACTTTTTCACATTCAGTGGATGCTAGTGATGTAACGCTTGTAGTATTTTGATATATTTCATCAGTTTCAAATGTCTTTTTTCTTTCTTTCCAATCCGGCCTGAATACCCATCCTAATTATTTTACGTTTCACGTTCACTTTGCTAAATTAACGAATTTCCACCGACTTCAATCACATTACCAGCTCCACTGCACTTCCAAGTGTTCATCCCCTATATATATATATA
>JAYJLV010000056.1:10819658-10867426 GCA_036873485.1 Torymus texanus
ACACACACACACACACACACACACACACACACACACACACACACACACACACACACACACACACACACACATATATAGGGAAGCTCAAGCGCTCGGCGTATAAGTAAAATCTATCGCCCGGCGGGAAAAATAAATTTTGAATAATCCGGGTCAAAAGCACGCGCGCGCGGGCGCGCTTGCGAGGCTGCACACTGCTATTCCTTACGTTTATGCGAGCGAGGCCTCTGCGAATTGAGACTTTGCATTTTTCTCACGATTTCCAACCTTTTCGCCGTGAAATACGATGGTGAACGCGAGTAGAGAAAAAGAGAAGGAGAGTGAGAGAGAGAGATAGAAGTAGGGTCGAAAAGTTTACGGTGTGAAAAAACAATTAGATGGTGTGGGTTGGTTTCTGGTGCGAGAAAATGGTTTTGCGATTAGAGTAATGAAGGGATTTTGCAGAAGAGTAATAAAAATTATCGCGATCGCCGAGAAAATTAACGCAATTCTTGATAATGAATAGGAGGGACGGAGGGGAGAGGAGATGACAAAATAAGCTTTAAGCGTCGAGTCAGGATAATTTTTAGTGCACTTCTGAAGATCCACGGATTATCGCGGTCATCGTCGGTAATCTTTATGAAAAAAATTCTCTCGCGCGGTATAAAATATGGCTAACTAAGGTCACGCATTTTCCTTTTTTATAGCATTTGCAGTCACCTTTTAGTGTCAGTAAAAGATAATATAGCAGGGTAAGTAGCTTTTGCTAGAATGAAAATGAGAGTTAGAAAATTATAATATTTAGTATAATATAAAGTATAAATATTCGTCCATATCTTGATAATAAATGTAACGTTTTTAATAAATAAATTTATAAAATTATTTTATTATTATAATATAAACCACAGTCAAACACGTTCCCACAAAAATCTAAGACTTTTCTCACTTTCTCTCGACTTTGAAACGATCAATTTCCACCACTTTTCCTATATATATTTTTCATACCCTCTAAACCTCTTCACCTATATCCCATCCTATCGTAAACACGGTAACACACGAAACGCCCGCAACTCTTCGTCGACCCGGAAACTATCCCCGAGTGCAAGTCAAACACAACGTTTCAGCCCTCCTCATAATCGCGCGCGCAAAAAAAGGAGGTAAGGGAAATGATCGGCAAAATCAAACGCTGAAAAAATCCATCCAATAAAATCGCCACGCGCCATCTCCACGTGTATCGGTCACATACATATCCCGGTCAAGAGCATCGCAAGCAAGCGGGTGAAGACACATCAGCTCTCTGCTTCCTCTCTGTATATATAGAGGGGTGGTGGCAGGCTGCTCATCTCCGTCCTTGAGATATACACTCATACATATACCAGGACGAGGGAGGTAGAGATGGAAGGGGGGGAGTAAATTTCCGGGGCCGAACTTTTGGCAGCGGGAAAACAGGGAGATGACGACGACGACGACGACGCCGGCGTCATAACGTCGCGTCAGCCCGGCGCCTGAGAATACGGCGCTGATTGATCAAATGTAATTGAATCCGTGCGCGAGTGCGCCGAGAGAAGAGAGAGAGAGGGAGAGAAAGCTGAAAAGAGAGGATAGGGCTTTCTAGCTTCGCAGTGTGGAAAAATTTTTCCCTCGCAGAGAGAGAGAGAGAGAGAGAAGGAGAGAGGATTTTTTTTTCTTGGATTATATGTGAGAGATAGGGATGGAGAGAGAGAGAGAGAGACGTCGTAGGGGGTTGTTTCTTGCGGGGTCGTCAAGATATGATTTTTGAGATTGTGAGGGGTAGAAGAGGAATGTAGTTTTGATAATTTAATCTTTAATTTATGGGTTATAGGGATAAAAAATATTAAAGTTGTTTACACACGTAGTCCAAGCTACGGCTTGGCATAAACAAAGTAGGAAAAGTATGAAATTTTTTTTTAAAGAAATTATTGTGATTATAGAATAGTAATGAAAAATATATGATATTTTACGATAAACAGTAATAAAATATAGTTATATTTTAATTTAGAATAACGTTTTATGGTTCTGTCACGAATACCTAAAAAGTTTCTATTTTAAAAGCTGTATTGTTTTACATTGGTAAGTTTATACTCTCCGTAGAGTTTATCCACTATTTGTTTTCATATAAGCTAAAAAACCGATACTTTTGTACTATTTTCTAACTAGAAAACAATAGTCGAAAAGTATCGGTAAATAAAGCTACAGTGAGAAAAATGATACGATTATTTCCAAAATAAACGGAAACATAGAAAAACTTGGCTCCACAGTGCTTTTAACGAGAAAATACTACTCTCACAGAGTCAAAAAAAAAATAACTCTAAATGAAATTCTTGATATATAGATTTTGAAATGAATTTTCAAGTTGATCAGAAATTTAAATTAATCCGACTTATTTTGCATAATGTAAACACATTAAACTTTTAGAATTACCAAAGTTTTTTCTATTTCCTACAATCGTTTTGATTCAATTCGTTTATTGAACTATCTTTATTTTTGAAGGAAATAAAAAGTTTTACCGGTAAAGTAGTCGAATTAATGTAAGAGATGTTGATTTATGCTAAATTCCCTATGACGAATTCAATTTTCCATCGTTTTCTTTATAGTCGGAAAAAGAAAATGATAAAAGGAACAACACAAGAAAGTTCGCGTAATATTATTAAGCGATCGATCATCCCTAGCGATTTGCATTTATGAAACTGAATTTTAATGCTTAGCCTTTGAATTAACATGAAAAGTCAATCATGTAATAAATGCCAAATAGTATGATAGATTAAAAACCGTAGGTAAATGTTATTATAATATAAAAATTATAGTCATAAAATGAATTTCTTGATTTAATAAATACAGCACCAAATTTTCATTCATAAGGGTATAACAAAATATATGATAAATTAAAAAAGCTTACAGTGTTGACGACAATTAATTTATTATACTCATTTATAATTAAATACCAATTCAAAATATATTACGTATCGATTTTTCGTATTTACATATCAATTTTCTTTAAAAAAAATTTATCAAAAAATTTATTCTTGGGAAGTATCTAAACTATCAAATTAAAAAAATTTCCAAAACTACATTAAGGGATTACTGTAATAGTAGTCCTTAATGTGACATTTACGAAACATTTTTTTTATGGATTGAAAAGCTCTTTGTAAGGGATACATCATCCACAAAAATAACTCCAAAAGCTTTTTTTTAATCAGTGACTGTAGAAAGTACTCGTACACTGACATAATAAATAGAAGTTATAATTTATTTCTAACAATATTTAGAAAATATGTAAAGCTAATAAAATAGGGTATCTTTTAGACTAAACATTAAAGATTATTTATTACAAAAAATTAATAAAATGTAAAAATAATTCTCTTAAAAAATCTTTGTATACTGTTTTTGAAAAATTTAAAATCGAACTATAGATTCTTAATCAGCGACTTCAAAAACTCATATATACCACTTGGTAGAAAACAAATTTTTGGCTGAAAAATATACATAATTTATTTGTCTTAGGTATGATTTACCCTCTTCAGGGTTTTTGTCGAGGAAAATTTCAAAATACGTCAACTTTATTATTTTTATAATAAAAATATACTTAGAAAAATATAATTTTCCCCTTCTAAAACATACGGGATACAACTCTTAATATTGAGCCTCTAAAAGTTTTGGGAATTTTTTTAGTTTAGCAGGACAGGTACTTTTAATATTAAAATTGTGTATTTTCATTCTGAAAATTCAGACATAAATTTCGAGGTATCAAAATGTACAATTACAGAAATATGACTCACAGTGTATACAAATATGTACTGCATTCATTTATACAAGTATAAAAGTTCCTTTCAAATAGTTATGAAAAACGTATCAATTTCATTTCACATAAATGTATACTTAAAGCCTACATCTATATAATCGAATAATATATACAGTTAATAACAATTTTTTATAAAACCTCTTTATAACTTTATCAGTTATTTAATACTATTATACAGTAGACGCACCAAAAATATTTGTATAAACTCCTTTTTAGAAATAGTTACGCATTTGTAGAAATGATTCTTAAATACAATATCACAATAAACTATAAACCTCACAGTTATAAAAATCTTATAGAAAATGATATTCAGTTCATAATTCTTAATAAACATTTTCATGCTTAATAACTTTTTTAATGATTCGATAGTATCACTTTAAATGTAAAATATCAACTGCTTTTTCAGTTACCATAGGATTCATAGTACAAATCTAATAAATATACGTATTATTCGTATACTTAATTTTGTGCAAAATAAATATAAATGGGACCTTACTTCCTTCGTGAAGTATTAATAAGTGTTTATAACAAAAATGGCTAAAAAAAATATTCATAATATTTTGTACAAGTACCTAAGTTGTGCAATATAAAATTGACTTTTTGAAAAATTGTTTTATAAAAAAAATAGAATGACGAATAAATAATGTATAAAAGAATCTTTCGAAAGATTAAAAATGACCGTAATCACTGTATATCACTCTCCACTACCTAACACTATGTACAGTTTTTAAACGCAGTATTCCTGCTTTAGCTTAGCTCGCAAGATCTTTCCAGATGGATTTTTTGGAATGCTATCAATAAATTGAACACCTCCTATTTGATAAAACACAGAACACAATAATTAACTGAAACCGTGATAAAAAATTAAAACAAAATTGATCAATGATTTTTTTCTACTCACCACGAAGTTCTTTGAATTCCGAAATTTTTCCATTCATAAAGTTCTGTATATCTTCGGGTTTGGTGTCATTTTTATTTTTCAGTACAATAAAAGCTTTAGGAACTTCTCCGTACCTTTCGTGCTTAACACCAACAACAGCTGCTTCCATAACATTTGGATGAGTCCTCAATATAGCTTCGAGCTCAGCTGGAGCAACCTGTTAAAAAAAAATTCAAACGAATCTTTGAAATTCCCGCCACATAATACGCGTAGATAAAGTAGATCCCCAATACTCACTTGGAAACCTTTCACTTTGATCAGCTCTTTCAGTCTGTCGGTAATATAGAAATCCAGGTTCTCGTCGTAGTAGGCAATGTCACCGGTGAGGAGCCAGCCGTCGACCAGTGTTTCGTCCGTCGCCTTCTTATTATTCAAGTAGCCTTTCATAATATTTGGTCCTCGTATCCACAATTCACCCGTTTGACCTGGCGAGTGCACGTCCTTCTTCGTCAGTGGATCGACCAATCGGGCATCGCAGCCGCACACCGGTTTCCCAATGCTTGCGAATTTTACGCCTGTTTTTTCGAACAGCGCCACCGGCGATGATTCGGTCAAACCGTAGCCTAAAATTAGTTGTTTTTATCTTTATTTTGAATTTAATTTTAGCTGAATAATAACACAATCATGGCATAATTAAGAGTCTTTTGAAAATTAATTATGAACAAAAAAAAATAGTAATTCAGATAAAGAGCTATTTTAACCTTGGCAAAAATAAATTGAACTACGATCCACTCCAAATTTATCGTAGAATTTTTCAACGTCAGTATCGGAGAGCGGCGCAGCACCGCTGACTACACTTGTAACGTGCTGAATGAGCTTCGGTTTCGACATAGCAGAAGTCGCTAAAAACAAAAGTATAGGAGGTACCAATACCAACGTTGTGACCTACAGATATATGCAAACCATCAATTAAAAATACATTTGGAAAAATAAAATATGTTATTATTATTATTATTATCATTATCGTCTTACCGGATGTTCAGCCAAAACCTTCATATATGACTCAGGAGTGAATCTAGGTAGCGTAATAAGTTTGCTGCCGATAGACATCCTTGACAACATAATTGTACTCATTCCATAAATATGATACAGAGGTAGTACGACCGGAATAACTTCTTGGAACGTTCCTAAAAAAGAAAATGATGTAATCTATTGATAGATATAACTATATTGAGTTCATATGTTTATAACATAAATAGCTGTGTTAATATTGGAGAAAAATATTTAAAAAAAAAATCTTTTTTCGTCATTAAATTGATATCGTGAAAATAAATAGATTTATGAACTAACTATTTCATCGTAAAAATATTATGCACATATAATTTGATTAATGATATATTATTTCATCCTAAAGACGGCACACACAATTATTCATAAATTATTATTTAAATAGTAGCCAATTCATCCCGAAGTAATCTAATGATCTTACGTGTCTGTTACCGCTGTTGAGATTTATATCAAAACATTCACATAAGTAAAAAAATGTTAATGACAAGAGGTCATAACTTTCTACAGATAACGCTCGTAAAAATACAAAAAACCGTTATCAAAGCGATAGACCAAGAAGTGATCTTTCGTACTTTGATCAAGTGTTTCACAATCCCTGCATACACATACTGGTTTTTGTTTTTAACAGCTATAAAGTACTTTATTTTATTAGCAAGATATTGAGAGATATTGATATTATATCAATTAGATTTGACAAATGTTCAAGTCTATATTGATTTTAAAAATTAATCTTATGGACCAATTTTCAAATGTTTAAATTTTTCTACTATTTCAAGTATAATATAATCGAAAGAAAAGTCTTACCATTAGCAGGATCCATCATTCCAGGTCCCAGGGATCGTTTTACCATTTCCTGGTTTGAAACGATATTCCGATGTGACAGCATAACTCCTTTGGGAAGACCAGTCGTACCGCTCGAATATGGTAAAATTGCAACGTCATCGAGTGAACATTTATTAGAAGGGACATTAGGCAACGTTTTACCTCTTGTGATAAGATCCTAAGGATAAAAACATCGTATTTAATATAATTTAGTTATGCACATATATTTAATTTACACGAAATAGAAATACAGCCTACGAAAGCAGATGCATTTTAGAACATAATATATGCATTGTCATTTTTATGCATTTTATCATTTTTTGCTTTCAGATGCGATATCCCAGTCTGCGAAGATTCAACATTATCACTTACCTCGAAAGGAATAACACCGTCTGCCATTGGTTTCGTATAGTCATTGACGACGATAACTTTAGCTCCTGGTATGCTTTTATTTACCGCAGTCATTACCGTCGATGATATTTCATTTGATGTGATAACGGCTTTTGTACCAGACGTCTCGAATTGCCTTGAAATTTCATCTATAAACAATTGTATATTTTTATAAAGATTGAAGAACATAGAACCTCATCAACACAAATGAGATTATCGACTTAAGCAAACAAATTGCTACTTATATTAAAAGAATTATTGCATATATATATATACATTTTCCACGAGATTATTTTGGCAATTCCTTATTCTAGAGAACGTGTTTACAACGTCTTTGAGTACACAAAACAGCTGTACTTCGTTGATAAAACAAAATGTTCTCCAACTCATCGTGACAGAAGTTAAAGAAAATAGAATTAGACTGATAATGAAGAGTGTCTTCGGCACTCGTACACTCACCAGCTGTGTAAATAGGATTGACCGTAGTCACGATGATACCGGCTTCTAGGCAACCAAGAAACGAGATTGCACTCTCCGGAAGATTTGGCAGGACCAGGGCAACAACGTCACCGGGTTTTAAGCCCATTGTGAGCAAACTCCTCGCAACGTAATTCGAATAGTCTCTTGCTTGTGCATATGTGTACTTTCTGCCAGTTACTCCGCATTCCTGTTTAATAGGAAAAATTATAATGTAGAATATATTTTATTAGATTATTAACTATGATGTATTTTCTGAATCCCATTGCACAATGAAA
The DNA here is from genome assembly GCA_036873485.1 of Torymus texanus. Lineage (NCBI taxonomy): Eukaryota > Metazoa > Arthropoda > Insecta > Hymenoptera > Torymidae > Torymus > Torymus texanus. The sequence goes on from JAYJLV010000056.1 coordinate 10,827,370, forward strand.
TATCGATTACGTTGATTCGATTGAGAATTGAACACAAGGTTATGGTTATGCTCTTATGTTCTCCTTTTTGTGATTAAGATGTTTACAAACAGTTACATAGTGTTTAAAAATTGCAAAGTCATTGAGATGAAAAAGATTACAGGATAAATTTAACTAAAAATTATTTTCTGCATTGAAACGATCTTTTTAAATTAAAATTATAATATCTTGGAAACGAGTGATTCCGCGATAACAATGAAGTTTTTATATTAAAAATTTTTATTACTGTAGAGATGACTCAAATGAACAAATCTTTTCAAATAAGATACGAGTTTATTAGTAACTTGGATAAAGGATCGATAAAAATATCGATAAACATCAAGCAAACATACATTTTATTAACTATGTGCCTCTTTATTCGCATCAGCAAATCTAATAATTTTTACTCGATTGTAATAATTTTTATTACTTACCAAAGCAATCATTTTTTCGTGATTACTCAAAGATTTCCAAACATATTCGGTTATAGTAATATCTGGATACGTCACTTGTCCGAATGGCGATGAAATAATTTTCTCGCCATTTGTACCTTCCACAACCTTTGCTTGGACGGCATTCGATAAGCATCTCGATTGCAATAATTTTGCATTTGCAGCTTCAATTTTTGCTCCTACGCGAAGTGCTCGACGTACTATTGCAGCCATTTTTGGTCTAGATTTTGTCTTTTTTTTGAGTGATTCAAGTTTTGGCACCGGTAATTTTTTTGCGTAATTGTTTTGGTTTGGCAATTTCGACCTGCATGATAATTAAGTAATATTAAAAGTTTTTGATGAGTTTCGATCACGTAGGTATAAGTACTGTCGAAATTCATTCATTATGCACGAGAATGACAGGAGCAGGAAAGATATTAATGTATTTACCTTCTTGTACTTTATATACAAATTTTCTGTATGGAAATTACAACTTGTTTATTGATGGAAAAAAACAGGAAATTTCAACTTTTTCAATGATGGATAAACCAGTTTACAAATAACATTAAAAATTTCATTAGAAAATGCTAAAAAACATTGACATTGATAAAATTATTTTATTTAAAAGTTACAGTTTAAAAATTTCAATCCTTTAAATCAATATTATATTATTAATTAATTGAAATATAACTTTTTCTTTTCTTTTTTTTTCTCAATTATGCAAGAGTTTACTTTGAATGGATCATTAGCTATCTAAAAATTAACATTATGCATATACGGTCTCGTCGATAATGCGTGACAACTCAATCCAAATGTTTTCTACGACACATTGTCTTTTCTTGTTAAAAGAAAGAACACCTTTATTCACGTTTACCAGCAACAGGGAAGCCCTTCACTTAATTACACTCCCCCATTCACCCTTTGGGGGCGCGCGTGCGTACAGGCACATGTATAGCCAACCATAACAAATACAAACCACCCTAACCTCAAATTCTGGCAGCAGTAGCAACAGCAGCAATTCCAGGCAAGTGACAATGCAGCCCGGCGATACTTCCTTTCTACAACGAAACTAGACCACCATTCAAGCGACTGGCTATGCCACCTGTTACTTTTCCAACTAGCAATCGACCGATTCGCGAACACTAGTCGTAGTACAATTCTTCGTTCACCGTCTTGATCACGTCGACAGGCTAACAAGTAGTTTTCATCCCCTACAATGCTCCGAAAACTTTAAACTTATCGCTGAAAATGACCGATAGATAGACGACGAATGCTAATATTACACGATAGAAAAATAGCCAACTGCACGAAAGAGAGAAAGAAAGAAGAGATTAAGCGTGAGTAACGAGTCGACTGAGTGCGCGGCAGCTCACTGACTATGGCAGCTAGCGCTCGATAACTACTCTACTGTGCGGTGATGCCCTGCGCTCTCGCCGTCCGGCTCTATACTATCGTTCCCCTCTTCGGAGACGAGACGTTCACGAGAACGCGAGGAAGCTATATACATACACTTATACGCATATATATATGTATATACATACAACGACGACGCGTCGGAATGATACAAACATGCCAACTTTTTTTTTTCGTGTTATAGCGCTGCCACTGCAATACAGCGATTTCGCGTGTCTTGAGTGGTATGTGTGCTGAGGATTTTAGAGTGGGGAAAGAGAGTCGTTTTGCTACAATGATTATTAGCTGCTCGAGACCCATAGTTATTAGGCTTTTTTTTTATCGGATGATGTGAATCGTTTTGGAATGATCTAGATAATTCTAGATCCGCGAATGATGGTTGGATTTTTAATTTTTTTTTATGAGCGACTAATGTTACCAGTGACTGTTTGCATAAATATTGATGTCAGCAAGTAAAACGTGAGAATTAGAATTTTGAATGGTAATGAATTGATTGAATGCACTCGTGTGCTTCAAAAATAGACGTTTGCTTTAAAAAAAAAAAATAACATTTTATAAAGCCAAAATCTTTGCAAAATGCACTTAATTATGGAGATTAAAAATATTAATTAAAATATTGCCTTGTGATAATTTCAATTTTTTGTTATTGATCTTCATTACGATTTTTAATATTCTTATAGTTACAGTAGGCGTCATTGATAGACAAGACTGAATTGCAAAGAACTTTAATTATGTATTCAATGTTCGAGATACCTTTAAATTTATAATTATTGCTTTATGTTTACACGTGAAGCAGACAATCTTTTTCAGACGTACAAAACAGCTAGCAAAAACTATCATTTTCATGCAAACTACGATATTGACGATGTTAATTGCAAAACGTGCGTGAGAATGCAAAAAAGATACGTGATACTCGCTTTGAATTAAATTAAATTACCAAACACACTAGTTTTTACTCTTCCAACGATGATAAATTAAATTTCCAGACAGATTTAAAATAATTAATTACTTACACCTTTTGCGTACACAGAATATCTTAACACTGTAGCTACGTAACTTGATCGTTACATAATGCTCATTTTAAAAAAAAACGCGCAGTAAAGGGAAGAGAATTCTAAAAATAACCTAGCATTAATCTAACCAATTGAAATATGAAACGATACGTAAGCGGCTTGTTGCGAAAATATTAATAGTACAGAATATGCGATTATATTCCTTCAGGTTCTGAAAAGTTTATTGTCAAATATTTGTTATACAGTGTAAACGTAAATATTTCGAAAAACAATCAAATAAAATGAATTAGTTCTTAGGAATATTAATTAGTAACCCAATAAGACTAAGAATAGAATACAATTAAGATTTGAGTTACAGAAGATAGGAAAAATCAACCAAAAAAATTTTACACGTTCATTTCACTCATAAATTACAAATTATTCGCATTTTAATTTTAACTCGGCTCTGGATAATGACTCAGATAATTTTTAACCGAAATAATGTCTACTGCATTAGCTGTCACACAAGTCTGATACGTGCTGATAAACGACTGATGATAAATTTGTATATTATTCAATAGCTACTTCAAAAAAAATTCTAGAACTAATAATTTTCTAGTGTCATTAATTTCTTCTGTCAATTCTTATTAAAATAAACTTTATTTTGTTACGTTCAAATAAATATTGTAATAATTATGATACAATTCTGGAAATTCTTATCTCTACTAATAACAACTATACTATAAAAGTATACAGATAAACAAAGAAACATATTTTATTGTATTAACGACCCCACAGAGAAAATATAGCATGGGCTCTCCCAAAATTACATTACACTCTCTCAAGACGCCTCTGAATTCGATTCATGTTGACTCTCCTCTACAACACTTCCGGGATTGTAATTGACATTAACTGACATGCCATCGTTGGTATAGGACCACGAAGTCGGCTTGCCACTACTGAAGATCTCCTGTGGCACCTGCGGGAAAACTTTCAAAATCGCGTTGCGTGCCGAAAATTTAGGCCATTTTGGGGTCCGAATCGGGGGCGGAAACGGTAACGGCTGCCTCTTCTTATTTTTTGGGCGCATATCGTTTAAGTTCATTAAATCCCTGATCTTAGGTGGCAGCATTTGATCGAGGTCGGGTACCATCCATGATGTAGTTGGTTTTTTCCTTGGGTTAGGCGATGGGCGTTCGGACTGGTCATGCCTGGGAAGATCTTTATTTAAAAGAATCAGTTTTAATTTTATTTTTGTTGTAAAAGAGTTTTTTTTTCTATTGTTCTTTTATAAAATCTTGGGCATTCATTTATCAAATTATGTGGTTTTCTGTATATTTTCTTTAGAATAACGATTGAACACGTAAGTAAATGAAAATTGGATTTTTCACTCTTCAAAACCATTTTGATATTAATAAACAGCTTTGAAAATTGAACTTTCTTTATCTTTCTTTCTTAATATTTCTTCATTCTTCACATTATATACATGACAGATAATAGTTTGCAATTTAATAAAATTACCTGCAATCTTATTATTAGAATTTAAATTATCTTCAGTTTATTAATGGTTATTAAGAAAAAATGTTAATTTTAGGAATTATTTCCGTTATCATCACGAAATTATTACCACTTAGCGTTTTCGAGTGATAATAGAATAATCATTTATGAAACTTACGTAGACGTGATACCGTTTATATTTTTCAACCAAGTGTTTCAACCAATTCAAGAGAAACTATTTATAAAATTCAAAATATTTGAGTTTAATAAATAAATTTTTTTGTTTTAATTATTCCCAAATGGTAATTATTTTGTATTGACTTTACAAATTAACTTTAACACATTAGAAACAAATAATTAAAAAACATTTTAATTAAATGAATGAACAATGTTTCCTACTACAAAAAAATCAATTTAAATAAAATTATCAAAAATAACAATCGTAAAACTCACGAATATGGAGTATATTCGAAAATATCAAAATTTTATACTAACATGACATAAAGTCAGGTAATGATTATTTGATGTATGTATGTTTTTTTGTTTTAATGATCAAATAGCTTGTTGATTTAATAATAAAGTCTTACCATCATTGTTTCTATTTGGATTCCTATTTCGCATGGGTCTTTTACGTCTATTAAACACAGATCTTCTGAAATCATCTAACAATTTATATCATAAATAAGCTATATATATTTAATTAAAATGTAATGAATAAGTCATTTATTTACTCACATCCGCCATACTTGTCAGTTGATTCAATCCTACTCATTTTAACTTTCGGAAAATGAATACACGCTATGGTACCTATTAATAGTACACAGTGAGTTTGATTGATATTTACTTACAAAGATGAAAATGTAGTAAAAGAAAATAATTACCATTTCCTCCATCGTCTTCATAAGTTATTCTCTTTTTAAATATGTACTGGTCAGCAACAGTTGATGGTATGTTTGTTACGATGTATAAAGCACAAAAACTAAAGATAGATATCCAATGATGTGTCATTACAATGTTAGATAACTAAAATAATTTAGTTTTATTAACTTTCATCATAAAATTATAAAAAAAATCTGAAATTAAAAAAAAAAATATCACAAGCACCGCATAGGCTATGAATATGTATAGTTTCAAAAAATGTTATCTATTCGACTTGAATATCCTCATTATACAGTCATAATTAAAAAAAATAAGTATGTTACGCCAATAATACAAAACTGCCATTAAACAGTTATCACCTCAAAATTTATGAGATATTTATTATTAACAATTTCACTTACTTTGCAAATTGCAACGAAGAAAAAGAAGCCTGCAAAGAAAAGTATTGCAGAACATCTGGAGTGCTGATTCAAAAGAACTCTAGAATAAACTTTGCAGCATGCACGTAATCCAGCGATTAATACGTTCGAATGTCATTAAAGTCATAAACGAATTAAAAGTTAATAAGCGAGTCATGAGATGTTATAGCAACAACTGTCAACCCCTAACAATACTCGATTTCACCGCGCCGATTAATAAAACACCTTTCAAATACTTGTATAGTCTGCTGCTTGTGTTTTTAGGCACGAACACTACTCGGAAAGGCCTTTAATTTGTTCCCTTTTATTTTTGTTACAATATCTGCGGAACAAGTTTTGATGCAAATCCATAGCGTAAAAATGCATTTGATTTCAACGTCTGAATTTCCAATAAACGCGCTGCACTTATTGCAAGTAAAAACGGATAAACGGGAATTTATAGGTGAGTTCCATTGAATTCTTCGTGACATATATTCTCTACTGACCTCATTTTCACAGCGGCTTGAATTCTGGAAAAGTGAGAGAGCTAAATTTTCATGTCACTGAACTAATGTGTGTGTGGGTTTTTTTCAAAAGAAAATTTCAAAAAAGTAAAATTAAAATTGCTACTAAGTACCTTCATTTGAATTTAATTACTTCTGAATAATGGAACATAGTTCCGTTATTCAAAGAAGTAACAACATTTCTGAATGTCTTTAGATTGTATTGGAATAATGAAGCTGTTACTTTCGTAAGAATCAGCTATATCGTCATCATCGGCGTAATCGATACCATTATCACGCATAAATTTGTTTTGATATGGAGAATATACATAGCAAATCGATCTGAATTAACGACTTACTCGATATCGTTTCCGTGCCGCCAATTCGATAAGAAACCGTAAATGATTTTTTTTTTCAAATGCAGTGTTTTATTTATTTTGTTTGCCTTGTGTAAATACTTCTGCACTGCTTATAGTTCACAAAGTTGAAGGAAGTATTATATACGTAACTCGACAATACTGTGGCCTATTTGGAAAATAAAAGAACCTTTATTTACAAATGTATACTATATTAATTGATTAAAATTTATTTAAAACTTTTAATTGAAATTTTATCATTTATTTTCCTTGCAAGCAAAATTTCATGTTGTCATAATTTAAAAACTGGTTTATATTTACATTAAAATTTTCTTTGCAATTAATCTTAGTAAAGAAAATAGTCTTTAACTCATCATAACAATCTTGGCAATGATATAAAATCTTGATCTCGAATAATCCATAGCATTATGAAAGAACAATATTTTCATAAATACATATGTATCTTTTTCAAATGTACTGAATTTTTTCTATGACACAGCAAGCTATAAAAATATAGAGAGTAGAATTATACCTAAGTATTCAACATTTTTGAATCCCAAAGAAAAGAATAAATTCACTAATAACAAATTTCACACCGCGTGGACCGGAAATTCTCAATTTAAAATCAACAGACAACAATGATCCATTGAAATTACATTTGAAATTCTCCATCGCAAACAAACGTCCGCTACACGCTTACAACAGGATCCGTAAAAAAAGGGGACTCCGAGCAATCTCAAGCGACCCGCGACCTCCATGAAAAATTCAAAACCAGCCGCTTCTTCCTCACCCCCACCTGCCACTCTCCTAGCACTAGTGCACCCTCCTCCCCCACTATTTCTCTACTACGCGGTTTCGCGCGCGCGCGCACTAACGTGTACATAAGGGTGGGGGTGTCGTTTGGTGCATCGGCCTGGCGCGCATGTCGCCCACGTGCTATGCTGCGCCCGCTTGCTCACTCGGGCTACCCTCTGCTACCACCACCGCCGCTGCCGCCGCCTCGTGCTGCAGTGAACCCTTATATTGATCCCGAAGCGGCGGCAAGCCAGATTCCCGCCGCGCCGCTGCTGCTGCTACTGCTACTATTGCACGCAGGTGTGCGACTCCTCCGTTGCTGCTGCTGCTGCTGCTGCCACTGCACTTCGTGGGTGGACTCGTCTGACGCTGTATCGGGAGTCCCGAGAGCTTTTTTCCGAGAAAGAGGGAGATAGCGGAGGAATGTAGGCTCGTTGTATTTTTTTTTGTTTTTACTTTTTAACAGAGAGGGAGAAAAAGAGTTGTGTTGGGTGCGGATTTTTTTGCGTTTTTTCGAAAGGGAGAGTTAGAGTGAGAAAGGTTTTTTTCTGGTTGGTTTTGTAGTTGAGGTGCGCAGGAGCAGGAGGAGGTGGAGGTGGAGGAGGTGTACCAGACGAGAGGAGAGCTGTTTCCGTGGCCTATTTACAGCGCCGCTGTCTGTGTTTGGAGTCCAGGGCAATGGCAGCTTGAGGAACAGGTGAGATGGATATTTTTAGTAGCCTCGTTGATCCTTTTGTTTTCCCTGTTTCTTTGATGATGAAACCTTTCTTCTGTTTATCGCTTGTTTCTATGTTTTTAGTAGGTAATTGTTATTTTATCATTTACCGAAATTAGGTTCAGTATTGAATAAAAGTTGAAAGATGCGTAAAAAATATTCGAAGAAAGTTTAGTTTTGATATGCCCGTTTTTTTAAATTTTATATTTTAATTTAATGAAACAAACCCACAATCGACGAATAATAGTTGGAATGTAGTTGCTTTTATTTCTATTTACTAACCTTGGGTCCAATTCGCTTTCTAAAACCGCGTGCTAGATTAAATTTTTTGAAAAGATGCCAAAATTTTGAGAATGCAAAGAGTGTCACTTTCTCGCGTATATAATGTTTAGTACAAAAGTAGATAAACATTGTAAAGAAATTTCGATAGCATACATTAGCTTTGACATATTATAATATTATAAGGCAAATCAGAATTAAACTTTGATTTAATTTTAATGCTTACAAAAGCTCACACACACACACACATACTCTACAAGGGTATTTGTTTCCCGTCACTTTTCTTCATAATGTCGAAATGTTTGCCACGCGCTTATCTCTCTCTCTCTCTCTCGCTTGCTGATACAACAACGTACAACGTTGTCGGCGGGTTGTAGGGCTTTAGGGGTGCGCACCGCGCTCTGGTCCATATCGCGCTCGCCGCGCGAATTTACGCTCCAAATACACACGTACTTATACGCGTGCACATACATACACAGACGAAGAGTGAGTGAGATAGAGGTAGAGAGAAAGCTCGGAAACGCATCGCCTCGTCCAAATTGGGTCAAGTTCAATTGACTTAAATTCTAAAGTCTTTCCAGAAGGGATTGCGCGAAGATTCAATGAAATGTCGTCTATTAATAATTGTAAATCTTTAAAAGTCCATTTATATCTGTCGCCAGGTACTCGCGCACTTACGTCCTTGATAACATATGGTCCAACGGTCAAGTCCGATATACTTTGCGATCGCCGTGGGAGCAAATGCGCTGTGAAAATATTCCAGCTGAGTAGAGCTTAAATTTCAAGGGTCTCCGTTACGTGAACGAGCTAATTTATGTTTAATGTTCAGGGGATGAGGTTATTTTTAGCGCGTGAAAATTAAAAGAAAAGAGCGCTACTCTCTTTTGAATTGAATGATACGGAAGGTCACTTTTCTTCAATATCACAATAGAACTATTTATTGTTTGAAGAAACACACAAGTTGCGACTTTTTACGATTTTCAGTTGATGTGCAGATTCTATGAATACCTGCACTCATAAAGAAAAGAGTTTTCATTTGAAAGACGATCCGCACTGGATAATACCACCGTAAAATGTGGCAACAAAAGCACAATCTATATACCCAGCGACGCGAAATGATAGACGAATTCGTAATAAACGTTGTATAATCTTTTATATAAGGTTATTATTTTTCTTTTAATCGTCCTTTATTGTATAATAGTCGAGAGCATTTTAAATTTAGAAATTTACAAAACTGATTTTATTTTTATCACTTTTAAATTAACCATTTATTTGCATACAATTTTTCAAGAGTCGATATTTATAATTAACATTTTGTTGGAAAAAAAATAGTAACAGAGTTTTTTATATACATACAGGGACATAAATAACGAGCATGTGAAAAACTCGAGCTAAAATTCGAGTACTGCATACAGCCGTAAGTTTCCAAAAAAAAACTTACCCTGGTAGATGCGCATATTTGCGAAATGTAATTGATCGCATCAGCGAACTTTATTCAATCAGCGACGACTTCGAAATTTACGAAGGTAAATATTGACTGCGAATAAGAATACGTAATATAATGTACAACCCCATTATCCCAAACGATAAGAGCATTATGAGTGCGTTACTTTGAAGTTCTCTAATTGAATAATGCGATCAATTCTATTGTAATCTGCGCGCAGCTTAAGGGCAAGTAAACTACGTCATTCTCTCTTTCAGTCTTATTTTATTAACTTAATTTCAATATATAGTATCATCTATACTGCATGATAACACTATTGAATCACACTTTTTTATGATTTCCAATTCGAGATTATTCGTTGAATTACATTATATATATATATATATATATATATATATATAGCTTTTGATGCCTCGAACTCAGATGCAACACATTATTTTCTTCAAAATTTCTCTCAGTCTTAGTAGTATTGCTCATAGTATATCTAGACTGTACATATATTATGCATTATTTTTAATTTTGTAAATTGAGTAATTAGTTGAACGTATGTTAACCATAACAAAAAACTATATAATATAAATTATTTTTTGAACGAGTTTCAGATTAATGACGAATAATTGATAAGCGCTTTGAAAAATGTTCGAAAAAAATATATACAAATAATTCAATTGACAAACTTTTCTTCGAGTAGATCGGAAGGAGTTTGCGTACCAGCGTCATCGCAAATTTAATCAGTATGAACATCCTACGAAGGTGAGATTATCACCCGAGCAGTAAATATTGGAAAACAATGGCGCCGCACTATGTCACTGTGGGTGAGTTACGATTTATCTGCTTTTTTTTTGTTCGTATTTCTTCGATTCCCCTTAGCCATGCAAACTTCCGGACTAGTTTTATTTTTTTTTATGTGCAACCCATAAATTTAAACTTTATGTGCCTATAAAGTTCTTAAAAACATTTGTTACCGTCAAATTGTTTTTGTTTAAATATATGTTACCAGTACGGAGAACTCTATTAATTTAAATTGATTTACAGATCATTGTTAGAAGTAGAAATGATGAAGCTATAGATATATTTTCAATAGAATCTTTACGTAGCTTAAAATATAAGAAAAAAGAATTAATAATCACGAATGTTCCTCGTTTTTTCAGTTTGGCACTATATATTTTTTCATTTTCATTTATCTTACGTAAACGTTCCATTGTTGCATATATAAGACACGATTAAAATATATAGTAAAAAGACACGCCAGGATGGTAAGTGCCTGAAATTAGACCTGTAGTTGTAGCCTACTAGTTCTGTATAAACTTTGATTCAATTCGCACCGGCACTGTAGCATTCTAGAGCGATCATTATCGTTGAGAGTAACGACGCCTTTTTCCAGTGATAACGGTGCTCGCTACGATAATCGGTGTCTGCCACGCCGAATGCCAGAGTGAGTACAAATAACTTCGCCTCTACGAAAGCGTCATCAACAAATGCGGGCTATAAAATGTTGCACGTTGTTTTTTGCCTATTAGCTAATCATATATAGTACATAAATCACACGAAAGCCATCCGCTATGTTTTTTAATAAACCTTATACGCATGTTAAAAGTAGATTTCAATTATCATCGAAGTTACGTAACCACGATTTTCAAGATGTAATTGGTCATCTTTTTATGCACAGTCATCGTTCTTTAAACGTTGTATTTCTTATCTTACAATATAAATAAATAACGAACGTTTACTAGGCGTTGACTATTCTCAAAAGGTGTACAACATCAAAATCCGATCGATAAACTCTGCATGTAATAATAAGTTTTCTATTTATATTTGCTATACTCTTGGTTTTCTATGGAACAATTTTCTGTTCAGAACTGATTAATTGCATTTGCCATTGAATAGATCCGAATCGACTTTGAAGTCTAAAACTCTTTGAAGTGAAACCTTAAACAGTATAATACCAGGTATTTAATTAGGTGTTTGTGAAGATTCGATATTATTAACTGTGCAAACAAGTCAAATCATGCTTCACATTAACTCAGCTTGAAATGTAAAAGAAAAATCAAACAAAAATAAATTTAGTTTTGAACAACTTCTTTTTGATTTCAACGACATAATTTTAAAGCCCACTTTATCTGAAGTATTAGAACCTACGATTATTGATAAAACGCTAAAATTTATTTTATCAGCGAGATCTGTGTATTGCTACGAGTGCGACTCATGGACGGATCTACGATGCAAGGATCCGTTCAACTACACAGCACTTCCGAGGGATCAACCGCCGCTGATGACCTGCAACGGATGCTGCGTGAAAATGGTTCGAAACGCTAAATCACGTAAGTCACAAAAGCACAGCAAGAAAAATGAATCGATGTAAGAGCTGAAACGAGATAAGGGAAAAGGAAATATAAACGTCCTTACTCATTCAACTAATGGTACAAATATATATTCCCATAGCTATAAAACTCCATTTACGTGTTATACAAATGTATCAACTGCAACTGGTGTCGCGTTATTTTACTGTTCGATTATATATCTAAATTTTTATACGTGTATGTGACGCAAGTCATACTCAAGTCACTTGAGTTTTTAAGAGCACTCTTAAGCTCTAGTCAAAGCCTATTCAGATTCCAAAGATGCTTTCTTTGCGAAAGAGTCCTCGACGTCAACTAAGCGCCTTACAATCTCAATTGTCCTATTTTACTGCAGATTCCAATATACCGTGACAAAAGTTTGTTAAAATAAATTACTTATCGACAATATTGAAATATAGAGACTGACCTACATATAATTATATAGTCAAATTTAGCTTATTGAAATTATAATTACTAATCTAAATTAGTTTCTAATATAACATCAATAACTCTACATTTCACCTATAAATTATCTACCGGCATAGTAAATTATTTGAATTCATTACGTGATGATATTTCAATTTTCAGTTATGCATGACATTAAATTTCTCTCAACCATTAAACTCAACAGCTTGATAATGTTCTTTGATGCGTGCAAATCTGGTTATAAAACAGTTAATCTTTTTACGATCAATACCAATGCATTTTATTAGATTCAAAACATGAGATACAGTTGATAATTACGCATCTAATTAAGAAATTTGCTTATTTTGGGTTTGAGAAATAATGATAATTCGGTAGGATCCAGTTGACAGATGAGCATTTCAGCCGAGTAAACAGTGATTTGTCAATATTACCACTTGCTGATCAAACACGTGAATGGTCTTTTATCAACCGGCGCTTAAAAGTAAACTGTCGTCGATAAACGACCAAAATGATAAGCAAGAACGTGAGAGAGAAAAAAAAGAGAGAGAAAGAGAGAAAAAAAAAAGAAAACGAAGGACGAACGAAAGTACAAACGAGCGAACGCCGAACGACGTAACAGAGAGCGTTGTAACGGTGACATTTGTTGTATTGATTTTCGCAGCCTACGAGAGCGTCCGGAGAACCTGCACGTCGCAACTGCAGATAAACTTATTCATGGTGGACCACGTGTGCATGATGGAAAGTACCGGCACTGGTCACATGTGCTTCTGTGAGGAAGATATGTGCAATCGTGTCTCCTCTTCCTTGCTCACGACTCCTTTGCTCCCATGTCTCCTAGCGACGCTCCTCGCTCTAAACTCCGTCCTACGTTATCCCGGCTTGCTTTGTAGCTCGCTGTGATGAATATCATTTTGTCACTGAAACTCTATATCTTTTTTCAAAGTCAATCCTCTAAGTAGCATCTATATTTGAACTCCTTCATTACTTGATAGTATTATACAAGCAACAAAATAAGCTATATCTATATGGCTGAGAATCACCAAATGCGAGAATGATCGAGATGGCGATTTTAAAGCATATATATATAATATATATACACGTTGAGAACGAAACGGCTTTACAACACCAAAGATAAAGAAAAGAAAACCAAAGTAAACAAAAGACTTTACCGTTGTGATAAAAAGAAAATGTGTAAGATTTGATTGTGTCTTCCGCGATTTGGCAACTTATTAAAACCTGGTCCATCTCGATGTCGCTCTCTCAATTGAATTCTAATTTCTTAGTTCTTAGAGTCGATTGAATTTCACCATGTCAATCCGAGAGCTCGTCGTGATTTGTTATACATTATATACTGGTATAATGATTAAGACAAAATGAGAAAAAAGTCGAGGCGTGCACAAAGCTCTTGGATTGCTTGCGACCACGATTCTCTTGTTTCTGAGGAAATATACGGCTGACTTGCGATCGATGAGGCACGAGAGGGCTAAAAAGAAAGACAGAGAGAATTGACTATTTTTCTACGCGCTAGAGATGACGAAGAACAATGGAACAGTCTTGTCAAATGTGTAAATTTACCGAAAGGCTTATATTTGATTGCTCGCTCGTGTTTCTTCGATTCTGAGCTCATGCTGATCTTAGTGACATCTTTTACACACTATAGTCGCGAGTTTCATTGGCTCACTAGTTTTAATGAATTAATTTTCAAGCATTTTTTTAATATATATATAATTGATTTACAGTATACTTTCACGTATTTATTACACATTCACTTTAATTAAAGCAGATGCTCAAGTAGAGAAAACGAATTTCCTTGGTCACTTGGTTCTTGTGAAATGCTGTTACTAGTAATAGGCATAATTACTTTTTAGATTCATTGAAATTTCTTTCGTTTACTAATATAATATACAACAAAGATAACACAGACACGCAAACATATAACAATTAATATACTGCATCGTACAGCAGAAGAAAAAAAAAATTATATACATAACGGGCTTGAGAGGCGTTTTTTTCACGCGGCATGTGAAACGATGGCATGCCCCACAAAAATAAAACGTACCGAGCGAATGTGACTTTTCTTTCTTCCAAAAGTAGCATCACTCTATATCCGAAGCACTTCGATTGCTCGATCTTAAGCCTATATAGCAAACTCTAACTATAACCGCATCGAAGTTTAGTTGCGAATCAAACGCGATTGACATCATAGAAATACGTTGTACCAAATAACTTAGACAATAAGTCATTGAGTATGAAGCGAGAATAGACAATTAGGTTGTAAAGAGAATGTAAATTAAGGCTAATTACGATCTAAAATCGAAGTGTTTTCATCCGCGCGAATGTGAGATGCTACGTAGTAGTGAAGCACTATCGCACCGTATCAATATGTTGCGTAGATAGTAAATTATTTTAGATAGAACATTATACGAAATGAATTGACATTAGATTCTTTTGATATATACGATTTACGAATAGAAGGCGATTTACGAAATATTATCGGAATCTCTGTTTTTTTTTTGCTTTTCTTAATGTCTTTCTCTGTGTTTATACTATACTTTTCACTGTCTCTAATACTTTTTCTCTGTTTTTTCTCCATATAGTACAAAGAATCGATGTAAATACTAAACATATATACTGTTATACGTTTTCAAATGATTTATCCGTTGCACGTTGGGGTGCTGGACACCCGCACTTCTATATACTTTTGAATTTCTCATTGTTCTCTGTTTTATTTTTCTCGAGATTAACTTCCTCGTGAATGTAAGCGTTGTATGTTAATAACTTTTTTACACTCGAATCGAGTAGTTTTTTAATGAAAAAAATTTTGTGAGAAGCATCGTATAATGAAGGGCATATATACATATGATTCCGCGATTCACCAAAAAAGAAAAAATTAAACTCTCTCTCTCTATACGATAAACGTAATACAAAGTACTTTTGTCTCACCACTATCGAATAATCTATCGAAAATGAGCACGAAAAAAGCATGATGGCATGAATTATACTTAATCGTTTTAAAATTGTATATACCGCAGTAGTTGTCTCCAATTGTAATTGCTTGTTTACAGATATACGTAATTTAATGCAGCCGATAATACAAAAAGACACAGCTTATTGACTTTTAGAAAAGAGAATAAATTAAATATGTATTAGAGTACTGCATCAAAGCATACTGGGCATTATAAATGTGTATAAGTGAAGAATTACGTCAAATGTAGACAAGCAGTTCGGCAAACGAATAACCTACCTTCCACCCTGCTGATAAAACAAAAAAAAAGGAAAATTTAATCAAAGCACTTTGCGAGCCTTCAGATTCGGCCTAACCCACGAGGCTGTGGCACTTGAGGCGCGGGTCGCAAGCTGAACGTTCGAATCCTCACAGAAAGGCTTTGCTATAACGGAGCCTTTTGCCAAATAAATGTCGCCGGACCGGCGATATTTCCTTGGCAGGCCATGCGGCTCGTGTCGCGTCATTTGTTCATTGTAGCACGCGCGGCTGTGAGGCCACACTCTTCTTTAGCCTTTCTTTTTTTTTCTTCTTTTTTTTTATTCTTTACCCCTTTTTTCGTATATTATATACCTAATTATTATTCAGGCAATATTTTCTTTGTGTTCTGTAATTTATCACTCACCCTTTCTGGGATTATGTTTTGCTGTAAGTTTTGTTTCTCATATGTACAAAAGTTATTTTCTGTTATACCTTCGCACTATGTAAAATTTACGATGATTTTATATAATATAATAAACGTCAGCAGTTTCGAAATACAAAGTTTATACAGATATATATAAATATATCGTAGTGAATAAGTCAATCGTCATTTTTATGTGTAATTTGTTGACTAATTTTAATGATACTATTGGTAATTAAGTCTCGATCAATTTGGACCTCAAATCGTGTGATACGAGTGCCTTTGATTGTTCTGTTACGTGTGAGTGGGTTATTTCGACGATAAAAAAGGCGTGCATGAGCAATTTCAGAAAGATATCGAGTGGCAACAAATCGAGCTTGATAATAAAAAAATATCATAACGTCGAGATTAAGGAACAAGCAATAAGAAGTTTTGATGAATTTCTTTTAAGGTAAAGATAAGGGCGTTCAATTTTCGCGTCGAAACTGCTTGGACATGAAACTGCAATAAATAATTTTTATTTATGTTCACATTTATAGTTCAATTTATATATTTACATTTACGTAGTCATTAGTCAGCAATATTATTAGGAATTTTTATGTAATGAGAAAAAATAATTATTAAATAACGTTTAGAAAAATTGCAGATTTAAACAGATTTGAAAAATTTGTACATTGTTCTTAAATGTTCTAAAAAGAACTTAAATGTTAAATTTTAAAATTTTTTATTTTAAACTTAATGAAGAATTATTGTAATAAATTAGCTAAACGTACGAATAATATATTGCTATCCCGAAAAATAAAATAAATCATATGAAATTCTTTCAATAAATTAATATAAGTTTCTGATAACGAAGTGTATAAACATTAAAAATAACAATAACTTGATAATTTTATTTTTCAAGCATTCAATAATATACACTTATATTTCCCCTTTATTTATATTGATAATTTATATATTTATATTCTACTAACTATCTGTAAATAATATTTACTCTTTCAGAATTTTCGATTTTACCTTCTTTTATAAATTTTCCATTATTTTACTTTCATTATCATAAAATTTTCCTATATTTATATCTCTAATTTATTTTTAAATTCTAAACCTTTACATAAAATATTGCACAGAAACTTACATTAGTTTTTTGACAGGAATTGATTTTTCGATCCTGTATATACGTATCCATACTTCGATCGTATCATGTTATACTAATAATAATTTTTTCTCACAGCAGTTATCAATTATCGCTTCGATATGATTTCTAATTTAATAGTCAAGATGTGTGGCCTCGCAGCTGTAAAATCCACGTGCCATGTGAGGTACTACAATCGCAAAAAGTTTACTACATGTAGCCAGACAGAATCCCTCCAAGTTGACAGCTAACAGCAAGAAGCTTCTTATTGTTATATATTATATATATACTTATGAACGAATTATCAATTGTGTAAGCATATGTATTTACCATTAAATGATATGTTTTTACCTTTCGATTTTGAATGTATAATCATACTTTATGTTGCACCCGCAATAAGTGTCAAACCGCTGGAAAGGCATTTAATACATATGTTATTATTACCATTATTATTATTATTATAAGCATAAAATGTATAACAATCGAACTATGTGTTTTCAAAACACTAAATTCACATTTATTGTATATCCGATATAATGAAATATTTGCACACCGATATTATATCCATTCAGAGATTCTATTTAACCAATTTCAATCCAGAAGCACTGAGAAAATTTTTATACAAACCCCCGACACTTTTCAACTGCACTACTTTTCCCGCCTTTCGACTACATATGATTGTAACGCTCCATAGTGAAACGGCCTTGCATTGATTTGTTTATTACCTTTTTTTTCAACGCGAACGACGCTTATGCGTTTGAGGCTATAAAGTATTGACGAGCAAGCATTTTCAGCGGTGATTGCGCATGAAATTTTGAAATCAAAATTCAGACAACTATTGTGAATGCATATGTATACCATTTCAATCGTGCGGCTCAACAAAGGCAAAAATAACATGAATTCTTCGGTGCTTATATATATATACGAGATATACACTTGCTGATAACACAGAATATTGCATTGTAATTCAAAATACATTGTACCTTGTTTTTTAATAATGCGCTAGAGTTCAAATTATGTTTGTATAGTATATAAATGAGTCAAAGAATGATAAATTGTAATGTATCAGCGAGATTAAAACTTTATGTAATAATTTAGCTTATACTACGAAAGTTCGAATAATTACTTATGTGAAAAAAAAACTAAATTAAAGAAGAAATTTAAGAAAGAAACTTGAATTATTTTCTTAGTGGTTAGTAATTTTAGAGACTGTTAGACATATCGAAATCTTCCCTTATTAATTTTTGCTTCATTGTCAAATATTGACAAAGTATATATCAGACTGCTAAAAATCTAATTTTATTAAATCGTAAGCAAATGTTAAATTTTTTTACAAGAAATACTATATTAATATCATCATCACGATTGCCTCATTAGTGATTGCATAAAATAATGAATAAAAGGAATTTACAGAGAATATATTTAATGCAAAGTGTGAAAATAATTACTGAGACGAGTAATGGATGATGAAAAGAAGGAAAGCTCCGGTGTTGACGCTAGATTTTAATCAGCGAGATATCACTAGTACATAAGACAAACGATATTGATTGTTTTCGAATGAGGAAAAATTGTTGTATGAAAGTGTTAACTGCCTTTGTTATTAATGAAGGAGAAACATTATAAAAATATCTGTGTAAGAAATTTTGAAAACCAGCAATTCTGTCACATCATATCACCGATTGAAGTATAAAATTAATATCTGCAAAGTCTTCTTCAATATTATTGTATAAGATTATGGATTTTTATCTTATAACAAAATATGTCATAATTATAAGAGCAAAAAGGAAGATTAAATGAACGTGACAATAAAAAAAAACTATGTTTGTTTGTGTTTTTATCAATACTCTTTTTAATTTGTTTATTTTACACACGTCTATATTTATCCTTTCAAGAAAACATTTCTTTAAATAAAATAATACATTTACACATAACTACACGTAGCTATCTAGATAATTTATAAATATCAGTTCAATTGTTAAAAACAAATTAACGAAGTTTTATAAGATGATTCAACAATTTTTATGTTCATTTACATTTATTTCTTCATCTTGGAATTGGCTTATTTTATTTTTTATTTTATCCGACTGAATTTCTCTTTTGGTATAACGAGTTCATTGGAAAATCCAAATATAATATTGCTATTGCAGAATCTTCATTTCATCAAAAATATTCTTTTATTTATAATTTTGTATATTATTTGTGGTCTTCTAAAACGTTTAGATGGGTTTAACATTAAAATAAATTTTTTTTTTTTCATCATTAACAAAAATAAAACTATATAAATTAAATGTAATTATGTTTTCTACATAAGGAACATTCCACACCAAGTGTGCCACTGTAAATAGTTGCTTTATTTTTTTTTACGTTAAATTGAAAGTATGAAATTTCTAATGATAAAATAAAACGTCAAAATAATCTTTTGAATATATTTAAATCTGACGATATTAATCAACTTATTATGCTGCTAAAATATCCATCTTTAAATTTCAATAGCGATTAACCGCATTTAAATTTTCTACATCACTTATTCAGATCGAAAACACGTATTATAATTACCTTACTCTATTACACGCAACACATATAGAATTTGTTTTTGAAAAAACAAGTGGCACACTCGAGGAAAACTCAATTTCGAGATCCGTTTAGCAAGAAGCCCGAGATAGAGCGAGATTGCAAGAGAGAGAGAGAGAGAGAGAGAGAGAAAGAGAAAGACTTTTCTTTTATTTATTGCTGTTTTATGTAGTGACCGCATTTCCGGCAGAGTTGTGCATTCTCCTTAACGCCTTCGCTATCTTGATGCTGCGTCGTCGACATCGTCGTGGTCAATGAGTCATCGATGCCAAGCACATTGATACAGCTACTGATCGCCCCGATGGTCTCGCTTTTAGATATACCCTTGGCTGCGAAGCTGCCCTCATCGTCCCCGTTGATGATCTTCTCGACATCCTCCACGTCATCGTCTCGTGGACCTAAATGATTCACGAGACTTCCACAAGAGTCTCCTAAATTTCAGTTTCGGATGAGTATATAATATACGTGGCTTTCGGAGAAGTAGTAGGTGGCTTATGTGTGTGATAGCTTTTACGAGGGGTAGAATATACATTTTTTTTTGTTCAAAGCAAAGGGAGCGGAGATAGATTATAGAGGAGAGAGGATTATGCTCGCGCGCTTTCTTCGCGTGGTTTGCAGCCCTCTTTACTCCTTACCGATTGTCGACTCTGACTTATCGATGCTCAGTGTGGAGTCGCTTTTACCGATAAAGTCCTCGTCTTCCTTCACCTGCAGTAGGTTCGCGCATGGCTCGGATAGCGGTCGAGTACAGGTGGCGTAACCCTGTAAAGAGCGTGATAATTTTTAATCGAACGACTTTTCCATCGATGATATCAATTTATTCTTGACACAGTTGTGTTTACGATAATTATTAATGTACTTTTATTATTTTAAGTTTGTTAGTGGTAACGTTTTTTTGAAAAGAAATTTGATAGTATTTTATAAAAGAACCTTTATAATTGAAATTGAAATATATTGCTTTATGAAATATATACATTTTAATAAACTGACCTGGACCAAATCCATGCGTGAATCAAGTGAATACTGTTTTCCTGACATCAGAATTCCCCGAATGCGTCGCCGCATAGCTATAATTGACAGTTAAATTAGATTTCCAATGTCAAAATTCTCATTGGAAACTCGAGTAGAAATCTAATTTCATATTGACTTTGAAAGGATCATAGTTAAATGTATTTAGAATAATGAAGCCTACTAAATAAAATTATAGATTTAGAATCAGATACAAAAGCATCAAAAGTTTCATTTTACAAATTAATTCCAGATAATTAGAATATATGTCAATATTACAATTTTGTTCGTCTACTCGAGATACCATTTTGATTTTCTATTGAAAGCAAAGTCAGGTTGCAATTTTGCAAATTAAAAATCACTTGTAGCGAAAACCTACGTACGACGTGCATGATTGCGCTGGACATTGGTTACGAATCGTCAAAAGAACTACGGGACATCGAGCCACAACAGCAATGAGATCGAGAGAGATAACTTGAGAGGTACTCGCATGCAATAACGTGTACCTGGACTATCCCGAGCCTCCAGACGAAGCTGGCCAAAAGTCTTCATGCACTCGTTGAAGACGTCGGCCGCATCGTATATGGCAGCAAAACTGCCGTTCACAATCTTTGGTGACATCGGAGAATTGGCCAGCAGGAGGCTCGAGCCGAAATTTTCATTTTTCTCACGAGTTTCTGAAAATTTTAGAAGAGCTGATTCGCCACAACTATACGATGAAGGCGCACTGATGACAATGTGTACAGAGATGATTTTTTTTCTTTTGTTTCTTTTTTTTTAATGTCGGTGGCATACACAGTGTCTTATTTCCATTTGGAGAGTCAGATACCTTTCAGCTCTGTACGAGATGTGTATGACGATACGATCGTCAATTCTAAAACTTAATATGGCTTTAACAAAATTAACAAAGATGAGATATAGTGTTGGAATGAAGAATGTGTTGGAATGAAGTGTAGATATATTTCTTTCTACATTTTATTAATACTAATATACTTTCCAATAATTAACATATAAGCGTCAATAACATGTTTTATTATAATCATTGAATCCAAAGTACTTAATACAAGAAAAAATTATATACATTTACAAAAAGCAAATTCCATTAGATCTACATCTACGAAGAGCGGAGAAAGAGGCGTGCAAAGATTCATGCATAATTTAAGGAAAATAAATCTTTATTTAGAAAAAGGTACTATAAATTAGTTTATGCCATTACAATTATTATAAATAATTTATTAACTTAAGCCTTAATTCTAGATAAATATACATACAACAGAAAAAAGTAAAATTAATATCTACATAATTTTGGTGTGTTAAAATAAAAAACAAATAAGTATAAAATTCATGCAAATAAATAAGCGTTTATTTTACAGAACTACGTTTAGATTATTGTTACATTTACACTAGTAATTTAAAAAATAAATAAGTATTTACAAGTGTTAAAAAATAGCCAACATGCTTACAACATCCATTGTAGATTCGCTTATCAGCTTTTTACTGATTTATATAGCAAACCACACTTATTGTATAGTTTTATTGTTATAAGTGTTTTTGTTATCACATCTGTATTAATGTAATCGTATAAACAATGAAATTTGTAATGTTGTTTTTAGATGCTAAACAAAACTTATGCATTCATTTTTCTGTTAATAAAATAAAAACGTGAGAAAAGTTTTGTTGTTATAACTAAAATTAAAAATATAATGACTTATTAAAAACTTTCGTTTTTTTCACTATAATTTTAAGATAAAAAATATTTAAATTTAATTCATATTATTAATTAAAAACCTATTTAAATGTGAGTTCCATTAATACTCTCTTCAAAAGATATGTGACTTGATTGTCAAAAATAGGACACTGCATATTAATAAAATCGACTTTAAACTTCTCAATATATTGATTAAAAATGATCTACTTCAAAAGCAACAGCGGGTTTCAGAAATTTTACCAGCTAATGAGACTTTGGCCCTGGCTGGTGAGCTAGTACCCGGTCCTAAGATTTCGGTAGCCGTACTCTTGATCTCCTGCCAGTCCCGCAATATATCATCACTAGTTGTACTAAAACAAAATACCACTAACATTATACTACTCTAACTTTAAAATGACTAAAATATTTAAAATCTTACCCCGTAGCGGTCACCGTGAACCTTATCACGTACTTCCCGTGCAACGCTGCGGGAACACAATGTACGCGACCCCTTGAGTTCATCTTCTTCAGCAGACGCTCCGTCAGCGAATTCTCACCGCGCAACCGAAACACGACCATTCCCAGATGCCTTGCGGCGGGTATCTCAAAGCGCTGGTCCGCCAATACCAGGGCTTCGAATTTCTGTGCCAACCTTACGCCCTGAAATGTCTCATTAATCATTCAAATATCGCTTACAAACTAAAATATTTTTTTCTTTTATTTAAGATTGATTATCTCTGATTTACCTCGCGAATGTGTTTTTGCAATCCCGCGACACCGTAATTCCTAATAACAAACCACAATTTCAGAGCTCTAAATCGCTTGGACAGTGGTATTTGCCAGTGCTAAAAAGTGAAAGATAGGTTAGTTATTGTTGTCTGGAA
Organism: Torymus texanus; assembly: GCA_036873485.1. NCBI lineage: Eukaryota > Metazoa > Arthropoda > Insecta > Hymenoptera > Torymidae > Torymus > Torymus texanus. Next base: position 10,850,763 of record JAYJLV010000056.1, read on the forward strand.
AGTCAAACGAAACGAGGTTGTACCGTACGATAAAACTCACCATGTAGTCGATTGCAAGGCCTATGAGGTAACAGATTAAAAAATTTTACATATAAAAGCAATTCATTCACTTAAAGAGTGTAAATTAAACATCCATTGCCATTTTGTGCAGTACATTACCTGAGTTCTCATGCTTCAGGTAGATCGGGTCCACGTTAAATGTCCTGTGCAGAGATTGACTATTTTTCACCCTATGAATTTTATATACCGATTAAAATTTGTTTTCGGAAAACCAGAATTTTTTATTCAAGTAATAGTCTTTATTTTCGATCGTGTTAATTAAATATAAAAAGTCATTTACCACATAGAAGTGCAATCGAAATGAACCATAAGCCATTTGCTAGGATTGAAAGCGAAAGAGTCAGCATATTCTATACCGTCCATCCAACTACGGAATTCCGGACAAATAAAAGCGCTACCAGCGTAGGCCGCATCAATATGTAACCAAAGACCATTCCTTTCGCCTGTCAAGTTAAAATATAATCAGGTACTTGAATTTATCGAAAAATATCACGAGGTATTTTGAACTACTTACATATGGGACCAATTTCTGGTAAAGTATCGAAGGAACAAGCACCAGTGGTACCCAATGTTGCACAAACCTGTCAATCCGTAGCGGTTCAATTAACATTTATTTATAAATATGAGTGAGAAATAAAATTGATAATAGTTCTTCTCTAAAATTAAATAATTTGTAACAAAAGGAAAAATCAATAATACGGAATAAAAAAATATTAAATTTATGTAGGATATTCGATCAATACTTTCACAGTTGTTTCCATGTCAAGAAAATTCTCATGGGAGCCAACTAGATCAGCTTATTTCGCAGAAACGAGAAATATCCTTGTACAAGGTAAAATTAATTAAGGAAACCAAGTCTCACGATAATATTGTAAGAGGATCAGGATTGTTCATCATTATTTTGTTGTGATTTTCAGTTTCTTTTTAATTTTCTATCGCAAGATGTCAATTTTACAAACTCGCTGTAAATATCTAAGGTTTTCGTTTTACTTTAATTGAATCTATTTCTGGAACAGATGATTGTTAATTTTAAATCCATGCTCTAAATTATTATTTAAAGAGGGATTTAATTTTTTTTAAATTACATGAGGCGCGTACAATGATTCATCAAATAATTAAAAAATCCGATAATTATTTACATTCAATAAACGAATCAACTATTAAGTGCTATTGTATTTTTATTACCGTTATCTATTTAATTTAACTAATTATTTTGAAAAAAAAGATTATATTTATTGATTTACTTTAACTTAGCCATCTCTCTATCCATTCATCATTTCTTGTAATTATTTTTACACATGGAATGCTCACAATATCTTATCGATGACGTCAAGTACTCGAAGCCATTTTATTATTTTAAATAAACTCTTACTCGTCGGAATGCCGCATCATTGTTCGCTACAACAACTGCAATGCGCGAGCGTACAAACGCACGCGCCACGCTCACATTCAAACTCAGAATGAACTAAATCTCCCGATGAAGTAAATGCACTGTAATCCCGTCACGGACAAGTGGCTAGACAGCCGTTTATTGTGCATTATATATCGGACGATTGGTCGATATTGTAAGCAGTATGAGTAGTTGGAAGCAAATGTCCGGCAACTATAAGTTTGTTAATGCCGATTTCATGATTACTTAGCGTATGCGCCAATGATTTAATTAGCCAAATATGAAAGATCCTATCAATGGAACATATTGATATTAATAACTTTAGACTATATTAAAGGTTTTTCGTACCTATCTTCGTCTTTTCCTAATCTAATCTTTCAACGTATTCCAAACGTTGTATCCACAGTACATCAATCGCGATACCTTTAAAAATATCTCATACGACATCTAAATTGCAATTGTTACTTACGAAAAAAGGTACAAGGCCTTCCTCCCGGTCACGTTTCAAAGCCTCCAGCAGTGACTCACCCCTCATGCTAAGATTATCGTCAGTTTCGATGTATCTCATCCGCACTAATCCAATCAGTCCAGCTTTCTCCACGCTCGAGTGAGCCTATAAAAAAGAACGTTGCATCATGAGCCTCGATCGCGATACCATCCGAACCCTGAACCCCCTACTACCACCACTACAACAAGCACACGATAATGACCTGGTCAGAGCAGTACGCGACGAGCCTTGAGTTGATTTCGGCTGGCAGCAGATCCGGATCATTTTCCTGCACATCGCGAATGGCACGGGTTCTGGCGGCGAGCAAACAGACGAGGGTAGCCTCGCTGGAAGTTGTCTGGATTACACCACCACCCGAACCGCCAACACGATGGAGAAAATCCTCTGGTAGACCGATCATCTTGCCCAGCCAGTTCATCACGATGGTTTCCAGCTCGGTGCATACCGGACTGGAAGCCTGTGGGAGTAGAGGTTGTCAAAAAATTGTCATGCGTATCAACTGTCATTCTCTCATCTCATTTCGTGTTAAAAACTCTAATCTAAGATTGAATACCAAAGTATCAAATCAAGTACAGTATCCAATAGCTATGCAACATACTTATCAAATCATCGAGCCAATCAAAATAATGATACATCAATCTGCGTAATCCAAAACAATAAGTCTTGCTCCAACCTCCTAAGGTTTCAACGAAATCATTCGAAATTGAATTTACCAACGAAATCTGATTTGCCTACACACGCCCACCTCTTCTTCTTTGTTTTCCCTATTTTATTTTTATTCCTCGCACATCCTTGATGAAACGATCAATCTCGAAACATAGCGCACGAACGCGCGTTAAACCTACAAAGCCCGGAAAGCGTCGTTGGCAACTGAGAGTGGGAGGTATTAGCTACTTACCCAGGTGAAACCTAAGCAATTAATTGCATCAGCCAGCATGTCGGCGAGAAGACTCGCCGGCGAATTCAGCGCTGGGAAGTAAGCGTGCATGTGAGGGCTCTGCCAGTGGGTGACACCCGGCATTATGCATTTCTCAATGTCGTCGAATATGTCCTCCCAGGGTTCCCCCTCAGCGGGTGCTGATGCTGGTAGGATGTTGCGCAGGTAGCCTGGTGATACGGATGGGTAGACACGGCGTTTACGGATGTTCGCCAAATAATCCGCTATGTAGTCCACCATCTCTTTGCCTGGATGAGTGAAACGTTATTGCATGCATTCTGTTGCTTTCATATGCTTGTAACTTTTTGATTAATTATGGTTAATGAATTACAAGAAATTTCCATTACAAAAATTTAAAAAATGGAATTAAACGAATATAAAATTGGATCTTTAAATTAATTTATAGATAATTGGAATAGATAAAGCTAAAAATATCAATTGAAACAGCTGACCTACAATTTATGGAAAGGATCTGAGAAATTATACTCAATGCTACTGATCATCCCCCGTTATTTTTATAAATTTCCTCAGCAAGTGGAATTGAAAAGTAAATATTTAAAGTCACTCATTCCCACCAATTCAATCCGCAAACATTTTCATGACCCGAAAACAAACTCCCATTCCCGCGACTATCTCTCATTCTTTTATAAATTAAGAGTTCCACCGAGAAGGTCTCCCTCTCACTCTCGCGTCAACGATGGGACGATCGATCGATTAAAATCAAAAAAGCTGAGAGAGTGAGAGAGAGAGAGAGAGAGAGAGAACGAGAGCATCCCCATCCCGCGACCGGTAGTGAAAGCACGTGGAAGAAAGCGATAAAGGCCGAACCGGAAATCGTTTTACGGAAGAGCCCGTAATGAATAGAAGAACGAAGTGAGAGAATGAGAGGGAACGATTGAGAAGAATAGAACCATTCCTCTGTCTCGCTACGTCGAAACGTTCGTACGACGATTATCCGATGGTCAGGAACTATCGTTTAATTAAAAATAGACTTCGACAAATAGCGTGTGTCACTGGATAAAATGCTTACAAACACTTGTTGGAAAGAAGATTTCGTCACCGAGTTCCAGTGGAAAAGAACGGTCGTAGGTGTGTGTGTATGTGTCGTTATCGAGATAAGGCGGAAAATTGCGTGCCCCCCGTCACTACTGTGTACAATTTCGAGTCGCTTCTGTTGATTCTTTTCCTCGTTAGAATTTCTTTCGAATCGTCGTGTCAGGTAATCATAAATTAAGATTATCGAATTGATATGGTAATCTATGTTTCATTCATGAATGGTTTAGTGAACTTTACTTTTAATAAAGTATCACATTTATCTAGAATAATAAACACGTCATATACCTATGTTTCCCTATATTTGTTGATTTGTGGTTTTCGAGAACAGTAAAACCTACATTTCGTGATTGTAAAGACACACAGCCATAAACAAGTTTACAGGCAGTTACGTCGAATGATACTAAACAACCATTAACTAAAACGCAACAAGACCATTAGACAAGTAGTATATATAACCAACGACTCTTCAAATAAGAACGAACACTGATCGGGAACAGTTCCGAGTGACATCTTATTTCTCAATAAATAACAAACGGCGTTGGTGCACAACGGAATCTTTAGACGCTGTGCCCGATCAAATAAGGAGAGCGCGTAAAGATTGGCAAACGGCCCCTGGTACAAGCCTCTGCTATACGCTGCCGACTGCTTGCGAATTGATACAGGAGCGTTTATTGTCGGCTTAAAGGGTTCCGATGGGGGAGTATATAGCCCACGGGAAAAGACAATATCGGCTCCATAAAATCGTGTGCTTCCCCTTTCCCTCCTTCTCTCCGAGATATCTCTTTATTGGCGTGCGCATTTCAACATCCGGATCCTCTTTATATATATTCTCCTGCCTCTTTCTCTGTCCTGTCGCTCTCTCTCTCTCTCTCTCTCTCTCTTTTATTCAAATGCATCTCGTAAGGAAAGCCAATTTATCTTATTTACTTGCGAGAGTTGCCCCCCTCCTTTCCCCTCCCCTCTCCCCTACGGATATGTGGACCCCGGGGTGCGTTAATCCGCAGCAGCACAGGAATTTGGAACGCGGGCGCGTATACGGATTTATGCTTTTCAATTTTGAATTTAAGACGTGTAAATGGCGTTAATAAAGCGCGACAATAGGGGAAATGGCGGAGATATTGGTTTTGGACTAAGTGAAAATTTAGATTGTGCGAGAGGATCAATAAGAGAGAGAGAGAGAGTGGTGAGAAAAGTTATTACTACAAATTGAAGGAGTACAACCTTGAAAATGTGAGATAGAATTCGCGTTGGGCTTTCGGAGAGTTTTGATTGTCCGAACGGTTTGACTTCATACCATTCTTTCTTGAAAAACTATTTTTGAGAACAGTTATCTTAGAGTAACGTTCAAAAACGGGAAAACATTTTTCGCATTGATATATGATTAGAATAATCTTGAATAGCCAAATTTCTCATAGTTCAGTTCCATTCTACACTGAAATTTGAATTTCAACACTTAGGAAAGTACATGATCGTTCTACGTTGTCAAACGAATATCTAAATAAAAACTAATTCATTAACCAAACCAAATTTAAGTGAACAAACAGAAACATAAAAAAAAAACATTCTTAAAAAACTTACCATGCTGCCGGTAATCTTCGAGATTCATACTGATTACAACTTGTAGACTAGATTTCACCCTTCAAGAAGTTTCTCCTCGTAACCAACCGGATCCTATGCCTTGACAAAATCTCAGCGCTCACTCGTCCACCAATGAAAAATCTTCCGATCTACGTATGTATGAATGTGTATCTGTGTGTCGTCTGCGTCCGTTAGCCAGGTGTACAAAAACCGTGGGTCTTCTATCAAGTCCCGCCTTACAGGACCCAAATCTCGAAGTTCCGGTCGCACCGTTTGACGCGCATGGGTGGTGAGCAAATCAGTACCCTTACCTTGAGCACACGCACACGCGTACACTTTTTCTATCTCTCGCACGCGCGTCTGGCAAAAAAAGAAATTCTGGCAAAGGCACCTGCTGCTATGAACAAGCAAGTGATGTATCAGCTGAAACAAGAATATATGTAAGTGGTGAGAGTCGCCAGAGAGTCGGATGCACCTGATCTGATCGCAAAATCGCGAGCGGTTAGGCTCTTAACCGTGGTGCGTACGAGCGAGCGAATGAAGTGTCGGGGCGGGGGGAATCTTTGCGGATGTGAGGAGAAAGAGTGAGAGAGAGAGAGAGAGAGAGAGAGAGAGAGAGAGAGAAAGGAGCGCCGCTTGCAATTATTTGTACGGTTTCGCACATCGATCGGCTGTCATTGAGTCCGAGCTTATTAGGGTAGTGTCACAGGCGCGTCATGGCCTAGAGCTAAATACTCACTTTCGTCACGTTTCGATTGATTCGAGTGCTTGGCTAAACGAAGACTAGTTTTCCGCGTACCGAGATGCGAGATTTTTATCGGTTAGCAAGGAAGTAGCTGCTGCGCGGTTTGCTATGTACATATACTACTTAGGATAACTGTGACGATATTTATTTTTCGGAAGAACTGTCGAGGTGGAAAGTAATTGGGCGTTGTTCGCGTGTGTATATTATATACCACGCGACGTATATTGTTCGTCACTGTTACGTAGATTGTTATGATAGAGATATGGTGGAGGCGTGGGATGATTCTGTTATTCGTTTGTTTGACGTACGATAATTTTTATTCACAATATTATCATGATATTGTTTTTGTTAACGTTGACTTATCCTACGTTTATAAACAGATGTTGGTTTATCTCTGAGGTCGGGTTGGATTTTTAAACTTACCTATATAATTGTTAAACTTTGGATGAAATGACTATGTACATTTAGAAATTTCGATTGATATCCGGAAAATTTTGATAGAATTAATAGAAACTGATGTTTTCTTTATAAACGAAAGTTCAATTGTTACTCGAGTGATGCTTTTGCACGACAAATTTAATGCCACAGAAGCGATTCATCTAAAATTAAGCAAAGAAACCACTCGCTTATATATCCAGCTCTCATCGTTACCCAACTGTATCAATAAATCGTCAATAAGTTTTTGAAATTGTTTACACTTTTAAATTTTCATTGTAATTATTTAAGAGTATAGATTGTGGGGGGTATCAATGTTTTTAACAAGAATACGCTCTAAAAAAAGACGTGAGATTTTTTTTCTAAAAAAATTTTCTTATACTGTTTAACATATCTGCCCTTGCAATACTTAGTCCTTATATAATTTAATAATATACAAGGGATGCCATTTTCAATTTTTAACGAATTGCAGAGTTTTTAATTATAATACACTCTGCCATCCTGTAACGTTTTAAATCGATATTCTAAATCGTCTGAAAATGTCATTTGGACGAAATTTACAAAGCAATTCAAAATTTCGTTCAAATGACATTTTTAAATTATTTAGAATATCGATTTGAAGGATCGTAGAGTGAATTATTACGAAGGGTAATGATATCTTGGTTTTGCATACATCCGAATATGTCTTATTTAATTTATTAAAAACTATGTACATTACTCTGTGGGTCACTTTCAAAAGTTAAATAAAGCTTATACTTTATCACATGATCTTAATTTGCTTATATACAATACTTATAAATGTAACATTATCAATGGAGCAAGATTAAAAATTGGCTTTACCACACAAACTGTATGATGTATAAACAGTATTATGATAGGAAAATGTACATGTAATGACAGTTTCATTGATTTTATTAAACGTACTATAATAGGAAAACTGTAGAATTCTATAACATATAATATAATATTGAATTCAAAACATTTTCTTTGTTTTATATAGCATCTTATTAATCCCTGATAACATATTTTTAATTATATTGAAGAATCAATCTTAAACATACTTGATAAATTTTTACCTTAAAAAATTTTACTTGTACTTTCTAAGAACATTAAATTTTGCTCACATTATTAAGTAAAACTTAATAATCTTTTACGTTTCTCCGTAATCTACTCTAGTAATTTTTTATTTATATTCTGCTAAATGAAAAAATCTAGTTTATACCTTTTAATATCAATATTAATACGTCATTATTTTTAGCGAATCCACCTAGCAACGACAATCAAGCCAAAATTTTGGTTAACACTATACTTTATGATATATGTTGATAACGCAGGTGGGCGTCACAATGAATTGACTTTCGATTCATCTGTCGACATCTCAAGGCTTACGACCTTCAGAGAACCGCGCAATTTACTTAACACGCTGGATTTTCCATGAAACGATATGAAGAGATATCGACACGCGCGCGTATATAAATTTTTTGAGAAGCTTTCCTTTTTAAAAAGATTACAGACCCGCGGAAGTCCCAAAAGTGATGATTACATGTGCCGGGCTGTGCAATTTCGCGCTCAGCTATTGGATTTGCTCGAGTCTTTTGTAGAAGCGAAAAAAAAACCAGCAAGTGCTCACTTTAACTCTTCAATATTTGTCCCCAACGACCGGGTCGTAAAAAATATTTTTAATTTTTATGATATATGCACAATACGTAAAACTGTATACCACAGTTGCAGTTCGATTATAAAATTCGATTTTGATTATGATCTTAGATTTAATCATCGAACGATGGTATTAAATTTAATCGTTTATTTTCATTACAGATTGGTATAAAACAATGCTTCTGCTATCAACGAAATATAAATCTGATCATCGAAATTGGGGAATTTGCAATTTTCCCAATCACGAATCTATATGTTACCTATAAACGTTATAAACAGACAAAAATATAAATCATCCTCGACTACCTTACACGTATGTAAAACAGTATTTCATGGAAAAAGATTTATTTGTAGAAGCGCGCGATTCTATGCTTAAACCAGGGAGGGACAGTCGATATTATTAAAAGCACAGCCTTCTGTCGCTTCCGTTTCCGACTTTTGTAATTTCCCGTGGCTTTACGAGATGTTCGTTTCCTTGCATTTTACCGTTAAATACGCACAGAAAAATTCCGTCGATAAGATGAAAAAAACAGTCGACAACATCTTTTTTTTTTAATTTCCCTCGAATCAAAACATTCTTAAAACAAAAAGAAAACCATCATCCGATGAAAAAAAACCATAAAAAAGTGTATCTCCACTTACCTTTTCTCACGCGAGACTAGCTACAAGATCACTTTGAGCGATCGCAACTTCAATCTTCACTCAGCTAAACCGATCTCTTCTCTTTCTCTTGGACACTGTCTATCCCTCTTCTATTGCAAACCAACGGACGACTCGACGCAAGCACTCGCGAGAAGTAAAAGAACCGCGCGAGTATGAGCACTGCGGAGACGATACCCACGGTGCAGCGCAGGTATGGGCATCGCCGCAACAAGTGGCGGCTTTTATACAGGGGAGGTCCTCATGCGAACGTGCGCGCGCGCTCGCATAGAGGGAGGAGAGAAGGAAATAGGGGCGCAAGCGCTTCTCGTTCCTCTGGGAGAACAGAGAGACAGAGAGAGAGAGAAAAAGTGTGAGTAGAGAGCTTACGCACTATGCGCGCGCGTGCGAATTAATTTTGTGCGATCGAAATGTCGTGTTTTAGTTTTATTTTTAAGTAGCCGTTGAAACGCTATATAAGGATAAGACGATGGGAATTTTTATGTGGTACTATGTTTAACAGATGTTTAAAGGATGAGGGGAATTTGTGGTTTTATAAAGTATGGTAGCAGAGGATTTGGAAAGTATATATTTTAAAAGAAGAAATTGTTAGTATGGTAAATTTTATAATTTTTTAGCTTAATATTTAAATTTTTAGTCAATGATGCTAGATTTAGCTTCAAAATGTTATTTAATTGTTATATAGTGATACACTCACACTATAAGAATAAGTAGGAGCATTAAATATTATTTAGACGTCAATTTGGAATATTCTCAAACCAGGATACGGCAATATAAGCTGCAATTTGTTATTATACACTGCAGGAGGTAAAAGTATTATGAGCACGTAATGTTTAAATGCATAATACAGCTGATTAAAGAGATAAATATAAATCTTAATAACAAAACGATTAATTAAAGAAACGATTAACTAAAAGAAAATCACCAGGCAAACAACTATAGACCAATATCGCTGATTTCTAATGTTGCAAAAATATTTGAAAAGCTAGTACACACAAGTTTTTTTAAATAAATGTAACATATAATATCAGAGAAACAATTCGGCTTCAGAAAAAATAAAAATACTAAAGATGCTCTGAACCTTGTATAACAAATTTGATATACAATCAGCTTGACGCGAGTGAATCAATAGCAATCACTTTTTTAGATCTTGTAAAAGCTTTCTACACTGTAGACCATAAGATACTATTAAAAAAATTATACAATTACGAGATCAGTGAGATGGCTCACGAACTGATAAATTCTACGAGAATCATTTCTACGAGAAATCCTACAGAAGTACGTCTAAGAAAATCCTTGGAAGTTTTCGTATACAGGAAAATCCTGCTGAAATTACTTCTGTAGGATTTCTTGTATAAATATTTGCAGATATTTCCTCCAGATTTTTTCCTAGAGGATATGTAAAAAAGCGAGCTAAAACTCTTAAAAACTATTAATATCTATGATATCTTTTTTAAATCAAGAATACGGGTTATTTACTAATGTGATGATTTTTTCTGGGATTTTTTGCAGACCCCCTTCTACCCAATATAAACAATTAGCGATAAAAATGTTATTGTGATAAATATCGATTATTTTATTTATTTTAAATTTAATTACTTTGGAATGCGTAGAATCACTTGTGATTCACATAATATGTAAAATTATGGTTCACCAGATATTTTTTCATTATTTAGAATCCTTACCCATTTTTACACACCTCTGAATGCGTCAAACAAACTAACTTATTGCATCTCTTCTTCTCTGAGTAAACATGTCTTAAATATACGTGAACCAGTTTCAGTTTAATTAAAACTATCTCTTTAGAGCCTTTTTTATTTCGTACAATTGCATTCCAAAAACATCCGAAATGACTTTTCAATTTTACTCAAATTATTATTGTATTCAACATGAAATATATATATAAAAAAAAGGTCTTAAATAATTTGAAATATTAAAATACACTATTCGATTTTATTTATAAAAAGTCCCATTAAGATTAGAACTATAACAGTGCATTTCTGGAAAACCATAAGTCCAATGATTAATACTTCTCGTAAGTTTTCATTAAATATGCGCTTTTCATTTTTCCTTCTTCTACTTAAAATCTACAAATTCGTCTCAGAAGGCACATTATGGTGAGCAGCTGTTCAATTAATAGTATGATGCTTTTGTTCCAAGGTTTAATTACGAAATAAATCTGCAAAAAAAAAGACCAACAAACTAACCCTAAAATAGAATTTAATCTCTTGGAACAAATTAGACGAATTCAAAGTTTTACCGTTATCCCGTTTAAGACTAATCGAAATATGCCATTTATTTATTTTATTGATAGAATATCAAAAAGAGCTTTGAAATCAAATGTTAGGGAAATTTTTACTTGGGTCTTACGTACTTTCTTAAAAAGCTTCTGTAATTAATGTTTACTTATTTCATAAAGGATAGGTAAGATAAAGAAATATAGTAGTATTCAACTTGATCATAATAAACAAAAGAAAAGAAAAACGATACTAAATAGTTATATATTTAATGAAATTTCAATTAATTGATTTAATATTGTTTCATAAATATTAACTTATTTACTCATATCTATTGTAATTTTTATTGTTTGTACTCTAAAAACTATTTTATAACGTTTATTTTATCAACTAAAGTTTGAAAATAACAATTTATTATATGAACTTCGTCAACGTACTTACAAGTAGTCAAGTATATCAATACTTCGCAACTAATAGTTCTGTAGTACCGACTGTAGTTATGCAAAAATACTAGTCAACATCTACGTTATAAAAAATGTTTATTGTAACAAGTGCTAATAAGGATTATGCATCACTTTATTTAAAAGAATCTTAAAGTAAATCTATCGATAAGTTTTCAAAAGAAGCTTATATAAACGCTATATGTCTATAAATTAAATCGGGTGGTATACTTAAAGGACTGACTCATAGATGGAGTTGCTGAGCTGAACGCGTGTACTAATTTTATACTGTATATTCTAAAAGAAACTATACGATAGAGTTGTATTACATCTGGCAGTTACTTAACGATAAGAGATAATATTGTAATTTTAGAAGTTATCAACTTGTAACTAATTGAACTCAAGTAACAAAATTTATTATTGCGTCATAATGCAATCAATAATTTTAGAATATATAGTTTTATAACAGTATAAAATAACTGTGAAACACTGACTTTTAAAATTCCAATGATAAACTTAAAAAAAGAAAATCTCATCATCAATTATATTACTTCCACGAAATATACTTACTCAATTCCAACTATATTTAACGCCAACTACATTAAAACCCTTTCTCACTCTCTTCCAACCCAAACAAACGATTTTTCGTAACTGCCGAAGCCGCATCATACAAAAAACTATCTCTCATCGACCACCGGCGGCAATATCGCCTTCGATATCCAGAAAAACTCTCCGCTGTACCGTAATGATCGCACCGCTGATGCAACTACCGCGACATTAGTACCCGTCATCGGGCGCTGACGTTATTTACGTAAGGCCCAATTAAACTGCCCAAACTCTCCTCTCCAAACCAAATTAATTAAAAAACAAAATACAGAAGGAAAAGAAATAAAAACCAGTCGAACCTCCTCTTTTTTTTTTTCATTTTTCCATTTTTTCCCTGTCAACCAGAAAGCAACCCGTGTATACATATATACATATATACGCGTAGATGTACCGTAAGCAGCCGCGAGCGACGTGCCCACGTGCGTTTTTCCACTCCACGCAGCCTCTATCGCGCGCTCGGTAGAGTCCGAAATGTACCCGCGAGGCGTAAAGAGAGAGAGAGAGAGAGAGAGAGGTTGAGTGCTTTATTGCGGAAGGGGTAGAGAAGGAGGAGGAGGGTCCATTGTACGCGATTGCGGCGCGAAAATTGATAAGGAGTAACTGTGAATAGGTTTAGCGTTTCCGATGGAGCTTTTTGTAATACCCCGTTGTTGTTGTGTGTAGGAAAGGATTTTCTATAAAGCGACGGACTCGCGTATGGTTTATGAAAATGACGGTAGATGTAAATGGTTGGGTTGAATTTTCAACGATGTGACTTGAGAATAGAAATTGTGATAGGATAATCAAATTTTGTGTAATTTATAAGAATGAGGTAAACGTGCAGTTTATAATTGACTTTTATGTATCACATCGTATCGATCATCTTTTATCTTTATTATATTAGTTGTTCAGAAGTTGATACAATCTGTGAGTATCACACGCCACAGTTTTGTTGGTTTTATTTTAACGTCATTTATTGGGTACAGTGGCACTCGTTAAAGCAAAACGAAACGAAATGAAAACCAACTAAATGAAATTTAATTTGTAATTCAGGAAATAAATTATTTTGTATGCATTTTTTTAAATAAACAAAACAGAGCTTCACTTAACTCCATATTCGAAGTTTATTTTTAAAAATACTGAATATTCGTGTTTTTATTTCAGCGTATATTTTCGTTTTTTTTTTTTACTTCACTCTACAACAAAACGTCTGATGCGTACTTCAAAATAAAATGCCTGTTATATGGAAAACATTCGGTTTTAAAATTTTTCACAAAAGTTACTATTAGCAATTTAATTTAAAAGACTTTCATAAATATAAAAGTTATGATTTATTTTCGTCGAAATATTTCCAGTAAAATTAAATTACATGCGTATAAATTTAGAAAAACAGCCAATATCAATAATGAATGATAAAAAAGAAACCTTATATATTGCTTCAATATTGTAATCCACGTGAAATAAACTCTTCCATTTCAGATTTTTTAACATTAAAAAGGCGAAATGCTTACCTATCTACTTACGTTACACTGCGATACGACGAGTTAACGAATAAATAAGCTGAGGAGAATCCGCAAGGAAAAACACACACCTACGTTATTATATCACGAAAATTCAAATCTAAAGCCGTTGTAAATACTGACGTTTCCTCAATATCAGTCATGCGTGTGCTCTTCAATTATCATTAATCAATTTCTCGAATGACTATCTCTGTCCCTCTCTCTCTCTCTCTCCTTCTCTTTCTCTCGTTCCCGCACTCAGCTTTCTTTTTATCGCTAATCATTAATCCATAAAATTTCCAAGCGGTATACCGTTATTGCCGCGTATGTGTATACAGGTTGCATGTGGCATTGCCGAATGTGATTTTTCCAACGACGTTAAAACTTAAGTATATATGCATATATCGGAGACGTAACCGTATTGTGTCGTTATGATCGTAGAAAATTTTTACAACGTTTTACAGATATACGAACCAATATATTTGAAAACTTTAATTATTTTAGATATATAAAAAATATTTTATTTACTATAAAATGATAATACTAGTGTAAACAAAAATATCATTATTTGTCGAAATTCTAATATACATATCCTTTCTTTAATAAAGTGGTGGATGAAATCTGTCATCGCAATATAACTGTTTTGATTATAGTTGTTTTTCACTCATTCAATTAGTATATAGAATAGTCGCCAAAATCCAATAAAATTTTCCAGAGTGAATTCTTGAGTTTTTAGTATTTAACACTGAATAATTACTTAAACTAGTTAAAACAAACTTTTAAATTCAAAATAACTTGATCATGATCATAAATATAAAATAAATAAATAAATAGTACGCGCTAAGCGCATTCCAAAAATATTGAAAAATACTAAAATGTTCAATATCACAAGGTTATAAAAAAATAAAATTAAAACATGTTGAGTGGAAATTCTTTAAAATACAATAACAGTCATTTTAAAGAAAAAATATTTTTTAAAATGAATAGTATGCCTCAAAGTTACAAATTACAGTGACTTTTATCAGTAGATTTTCAGGTAAATAAACAATACACAAACCTTCTCATACCATCATAACCCCTATCTTTAACCAAAATCACGCGAAAATCTCCATATACCCTGCCACACTGTCCCACGACGCCGGTAACGTAGGACCCCTTCATCAGCATCGCACATACGCCACCTAACGCAAATGACTCATTAACGCAGGCATTACCGTCAACCTTTCCCCGTCCCCATATCCCCCTCGCTCTCTCCGTCCATTAATCCAGAATTTATTCCCCCATAAAAACTCTGCTCTGTCTCTCTCTCTCAAACACACACACACACACACACACGTCCCTCCTCCTCCTACTTCTTCACTCGTCCACCCGTTTACTTCCAAAAAAGGTAACGCAACGAGGGTTGCCCGCACACGCGTATATCGATTATCCTTTATTAAAATGCACTTGTCGCTGTTGCTGCTGCTGCTGCTGCCGCCGTCGCCGTCGGCATCAACCTCATACTTACTTGCAAGAGCGGGGATAAAGAGAGAGAGAGCGAGAGAGAGAGAGAGAGAGAGAGAAGGGCCGTTGTACCGCTAACCGTCGTGGCCGGTAAGTACCGGCGATTCCTGTAATCGCACAGCAGCAGCTTCTTCTTCTTCTTACGTCGTTTTTCACTGCCGGACGACGACGACGACGACGACGACGCGCAACTATTGACCTAAAGACGAGAAAAGAGAGATAGAGAGATAGATGACGAAATCGACGTTGTAGTTTTCCGCACGGTATGTAACCTCCCACGTAAGGGAACGCATGTGTGTATAACTGTGCAACGGTGTGTACGGAGAGGATCGGCATTGATTTAAAAGAGTAATTAAAGGTAAAATATATACGCCGAGACACGGTGGATTATAAAGCTGGGGGGATATGTACCGTTGATTGAATACGAGCGCATCGTGTGTGATAAAAGATGTGAGTATATATACACGCGTGTGTATAACACTGGTATCTTCGCTTGCTGCCTCGTTATTGTTTTCATCGGTTGCGAGGAAGTCGTTGTTTGAGAATTGAGGTTCGCAAGAGTGCGTCTATGATAATAGATGCGAGAAGCGTTTTAGGAAGGAATTAGGATGTTAAAAGATAAAAGTTAACTAACATTTTTTTTTCTTATGAAGCGATCTTTTAAAAACATTTTGCTTCTATATTTTTTATAAAAAATAATATGCAGTTATTACCACGTATAATGAATTTAAAAAAATTATGAAGTATACAGATTTAAAATCTCCAGCATCGATATTAAATCTTACACGTTATAATTACCAGAAAATTATAAAACTCTAGTACATTTAAATACCAAGCACCGCAAAATTGACTCATCACGATACACGTTATCTCCATAGATTTTCCTAATAACTTCAACGTTCTCAAAACGCCTCGCTAATTACTCCCATCGTCACCAATCCACGTTAACCTTCACCTCTCTCGTGCACCTCGGTATTACTAAAAATACCACTGATAAATTATTATGTCACACGGTGCCTTGCCACTACATGATTTCATAACCCGTATGTATACATACATACGTATATATACTACTCACCGTTTGTATATATATATACCCGCATATCTAACGGTCGCCTTATACCATCGAACATTAGCTAAGTTACAATATATCCGAGGAAATAAAGAAGTGCCGCCGTCTTCGCAGCATCTCATTCATCCATATATATCCCAACGATCTAACATACCATAATAACTCCCTTCACCTTCCCACCTATTAATTCATTGACCTCTCGTCATTCCCACATCACGTCCTTTTCTCTCTCTCTCTCTCTCTCTCTCTCTCTCTCTCTCTCTCTCTCTCTCTCTCTCTCTCTCTCTCTCTCCCTCTTTCATT
>JAYJLV010000056.1:10867526-10892997 GCA_036873485.1 Torymus texanus
AAGTTTGCTTTCACCATGCTGCGGCAATTTTGGAACTTGATACAACCGATGATCATTTAGTCGCAGAGACTTTTTTTCAGGGAGCTTGCGAAAGCAAAGTGGAAAGTATTCATACGTTTACTCTCTCGTATATTATATGATTTGCAAGTACCAGCAATGTATTCAACCATATATATATATATATATATATATGATTTAAAATTCAATCACAATGACTTTTGTCAAAACTTTTGTCGGTAGAACCATACTGACATTGATGAATTCAGTGTCGCGCGTGAATGAGGGATCAAAACTTTCTCCGCGATCGGTTACGTCGTACGTTATCTCGCTATTCCTTTGTCGTATCTTAATATATATCGCATAACCGATGTTATATTTGTACCTTATGATTTCTTTTTTCCTCCTCCTCAATGTTGCTATCTCAGCTTAGAGATCGTTATAATTTTTTCCACCTATAGGAGACACGACACATACCGTAGTACTGATCCCTTGTGATGATCGAAATAGACAGGAACTTTACCAACTATATATATGTCTATATATACACGTATGATTGTTAGTTTAGTCATGTAAGTATTTCTGCTACGTCTATATATACGTGTAGGGTATTAATAATGGTAAATGTAACTTGAAATAGCTTTATTCATTATATTTGCGCAGACTGTTATAAATCATATATCGGTAGGTTTGAAGTTTCAAAATACTTATATAGATATTTGTCGATTACTAACTACGAGCAATTGATAACTCACCCCATTTAAACTAACCGATACCTCAACAATCGGTACACGTATACTCGCCACAACAACGCGATCTCCACATATAATTCGTCATTGCACGTACTCTCATGTCTCACTCGCGACTCGCTTTCTCCGCCCGCAGCGGCAAATCGCTTCCGGTGGTCCGGTCCCCGCCGAACTTTTTCTGTGTATATATATATATATATATGTGTGTGTGTGTGTGTATATATGTATACGTTGCTAGCGCACTCTCCCGAAAACACTCTCGAAGACACGCCACTTGCGTAACCGAACCGACGAAAAACTCTCTCGCCGGTTTTTCCTTTTTTTGCGGCTGTGTCTGACTAATAGAAGCCGTAAATCGTTGGTTTTGTTTTTAACTGTACGCGAGAACCAAGTGATAATTTTGTCGATAGAATATAACGAAATTAATTTTACGTATATATATAAAAGTGAACCTTTGGAGACACGCGAGTATCTCAAAAGAATTCGCTACGATTTTCGCAACCATTATAGATGTATCTGCAGTACGTGCTATTCAATTTATATATATATATATACCTTTGACGAATTGCGAAACTATCATGGTATATAGTAGTAGTCATACTATCTGTAACTGCGGATCGGGGAATATAACGTTTTACGACTTCATTATTCTCGTTCCGAGTAAAAAGATCGGCGCACTACGGTAGATTATTATTACCTTTTACTCGCACCGGAGATTCATGCTTATATAGTTTCATAAAAATATTTATGACTAATTTGAGGGAAAAATCATTGAAAAAAAAAGATGCTATTTAAATATAGACTATATGTATACGAGCTGGTGTGCAAGAAAAATTACCAGGAAAATTATCTTTTTACAGTTCTCGCAGGAGATTATTATTATATGCATCGTTATATATATATATATATATATATATATATATATACATATACGTGTAATAATCGTTCGGTATAGGGATTATTTAAAAAAAAAAAAATTGAAAAATAATATACCTACATTAACCGCCAAAATGAAAAACACACGAGAAATAATAAAAACCACTATCCTCACCATTTTCTCTCTATCTCACTTCATCCCATTGCGACAACGTAGTAGTTGGGAAGCTGCTATACCTCGTGCACACTACTACACTCTGCGAGGAAAACACACGGCCTTGCGCAAGCTCGACTCTCTGTTTCCGGCGCTCGCGCGTTCGTTCGTTAGCATAGCGCTCCTTTCTTGCAAAACGTTGCTAATCTGATAGTACGAACAAGGGGGGGAGGGGAAAGGGAAGGGGGGCTTTTATTGACTCCTAAAGGGTTGCCTCACGGGAGGAGATGCGCGCATTGTGCAGAGGAGGATGATGATGATTTGTTGTACACAACGGAGGTGATTTATACCGAGAGATGAGTAGAGTGTATAAGGTTTAGATGTATATATTATATTGGTAGTTAATATCTGATGTAAGGGAAAAAGAGGGTGGAGCGTGAGATGTAATTTAAAGTGAACGTGAGTGAATTAAATATCAATAAATCTGTAGTTATAATTTACTTGGAAACGAAGTGTTTTCTGAGTAAAAGCAAACATGATTTTTATCAATTAAATAGTAGAATATGAGGTAACGGTATTTCTGAAATTGAATGAATCGAAATGTTATTGCATAGAATAGCCGATAAAAATCTTCTATTTTTTTTTTGTTTTTATAATTCCCGAAAGAAATTACGAATTCCTGGGTATAAAATTGTCTATTTTTTCCCCCGCTGTCGAACGGCTAAAAAGCTATAATGGTATCTCATTAACCGGGGATAAATTTAATTTCCGGGCTTTACGTTATCGAATTTTTGTATGGACCGTGGAAGCTTCGATAATGCATTAAAACTACATATATATATATACATACACACACGTACAGTTTCATAGGACGAGATTTGGAAATTTAGCTGTTCCGAAGTAGAGTGAGTCCGAAATTTATGCACTACATTGAAAGCTTTCGTAAGCAATCGCAAGAGTATATACGAGGTATACTATAATGCGATCAATGCCCTCGCGGTATTGAGGGACAAATATTGATTTATTTGTTAAATGAGATAAAGTGTATGTGTGTGTATGTGCGTAGCAATGATGGCAATGTTATGAAATATATTATTCCGAGAGACATGCTGTTACGAATTAAGTAAGCATTTTGTTGAAATGTTTCTTTTCACGCTTATTTGATAATTTATGATGACGAGTGTTAATCTATCGTAATTATGTAGGTAGACTTTATTCAATTACTTGATTAATTTATAAATCATACCTTTTCAACAAGAATCTTTACAGTTAATTGTCCTTCTTTTTTAAATAATATATAACTCACGATATTAAACTTGCATTCGAACAGGATTACCTTTGATTCTTTAAATTTCAATGAAATAATTCAGAAGACCAGTTGCTATTCACATTTGCGTCAGAATATTTTCAGTTTCGCGTGTCTGAAAAATAGTTGATATACCACAATTCAGAATTACGTCTAGTCTGCAATGTTTATTATTTATTCTACCGTGTATAAATATATACATTCAACAAACGAAATAACTGCTTTTATATATTTATTTAGATCAGTTTTAATTAAAATTTTTTTTCTGTATCATACGTCATTGCAAAGAATTTTAATTACTTCTTCTATTTCTTAACCGTATGTCTACCCTCTAAGACCGAAATTCAGATGATTCGAAATTTATTTGCCACCTTTACTGCTACGCAAGTCATATATGACTCACATTCATCGCATTTACCGAGCTATACGAGACATATGTGACTCATAAGTAACTCATAACTTACGTTACCGATATTTCATTTGAATATAAGTACTAAACTTCGAAAAACGTTGTCCGGTAATAATTCACGTAAATATTTTACCTTTGACAATAACGTAAAATATTGATATTATTACAGCAGTACTTATCTATCACCGTTTAAAATACTGCTAGCATTAGGTTAAACCATAGGTTATTAAAACTACTTTAAAAAAACTTTTCTAAAACTTAAACCAAACCTACCACCTCATCACATCCTATCATTTCCCTCATTTGTCAACCTTCCTCATCAACAACCACTAAAACACATGCCCTTCGTTTCTCTCTCTCTCTCTCCTTCCTCATTCAAGACCAACAACCACCACTACCACAAAATACCTCACTCTCTCTCTCTCTCTCTCTCTCTCTTACCTCTCAGGAATCGATCACATCGCTCACATATAACTACATGCACCGGTTCGTTCTCTCGCCCGGTCTTCGCGCGTGTACACGTAAGAAAGGGATGAGAGAGGAGGTCGCTTACTCGCCACACGGCACGGCGAGCGAGCAAGCAAGCAAGCGAGCAGAGACCTAGATTTCATTTTCGTTGATGAGCTTGGCGTTGCTCCAGCCCCCCCGCGACTAAATATACTCCCTCTCTAACGTCCCTTACCCTCCCCCGATTGGTATATATAGAAAGAAGAGAGTTGGATGTAATTGCACGAGAGGAGGTGTGTCGTTCGATTTGTAAATATGGAAAGAGTTTTTTTTTTTAAGAGGGGGTACAGAGGGGGAAGGAGAGATGTCGATGATCTCGTTAGAGAATTATATACGTATGTGTATAAGAGTTGATCTGCCAAATGTTTGGTGTGGTTGGGTAACCGTGAGATTGATCGCTTCGTTGTGGTTGCAGTGTTGTGATGATGATTATATGCGTAATGGGAATGTTATATGCACGCGATGAATATTGTACAAAAAAAGGGTTTTACATTAAGAATCAAGAACATACAATTACATCAGCTATAATATACGAAAAAAAAATGAAAATTTTATATAAAATGATCGCGAAACAAACATAGCAGCTACAACGCACGTATAGCACATACAACCTACACAGTCCCGATAAACCCGCTCTCTGTCTCTCGCGCCCATATGCACCTGTCGTCGCATTTTCGCATTCACTCTCGCACACATGCGCGCGCGTAACATTGACACGAATAGGAAAAAAATCGCCTCTCCTCTCAACTCTGCAGTGTACGTATATATATGTGTTTTTTTTCCTGAGGACGTCGCACGAACGTATTTCGAAAGCGTCGCAATCAATCTTACTGATTTAGCCAGCATACTTTTCATCCTCTAGGCGCGATGCGAGCTACACACATACACATACATACGCGCTACAATTGTCACCTAATCAAACGACGCCGCGAACGCGCGCGTAGAGAGACTCTCTCACCTTGGGCGACTTTACGCACAGGTATAACGACGTAGTGTATACATTTAAACGTGTGTGTGTGTTTGTGTGTGTAGTGTAGAGCAAAAGTCCGAATAAGATGTGCGTGCGTAGCGTGGGTTTCTTTTTTTGGATTTTTCCGAGAGTTAACTAATGTCGTTGGGATGATTTGATGATGGTATACGTATAGTGAGGAGAGAGTGAAAATTGGTGGTATGAGAGGTTTTGGGATTAGCGCAATAATTATGGCGGAACTATCATTTTTAGTTGATTGAGAATTCATGGATTGATATGGATGTAACGGTTGAAATGTAATAAAATAGAGTGAAATATCTTCCTCTGTAAAAATAAATACGAAGAGAATTCAGACAGTACAAATTCAATACTCATATTCAAAATCCTCCTCGATGTATCTTTTCCGCGCAATATAACCAATACCAATAACAACTTCATAAAACTCTTCGCAACCTATCATTCCACTACGCAATTTTCCACACTCTCTAACGTCAAAAAAAAAGAGAAATAAAAAATGAACAAAAAAAAAAACCATTCGGAACCAATCCGAATCAATACAGCACAGAGCCAATATCACCGGGGAACTACGCATCGCCTCTCAAACTTCGCTCTTCTCGATCCTCTTCGGCACCTCTTCTCATACTCGTAAATCACCTCGAGCACTATAGTATATACGTATATATACACGTATACGAAGTTGCAGGTGCGGACAGAGAGGAAGACTCAGCAGGTATAGTGGCTATAGCAATAATACGCAGGCTCGCATCCTCACCACGCCGTTACTTAATTTACGAGCGCGCCGGAAGCAACTGTATAAAAGCGCCACGCCGACGTAACGGGAAGACAACGATTTTCGGATGGGATTCGTTCTTTTTTCTTTTTTTTTTGGTCTGGTTTCGGGTAACTCGAGGTAAGGGATTTATATTATTATACGGGATTTTGGAGCTGTTACGTAACATGAAAAGAGTGTACACGTGAAGTTATATGGAAACCTTATTATCAAGGGTTGTAGCTATATATAGAAAACACGTGAAACTGTTAAAAATTAAATACTTCACGCGAAAGAAATTAACAACGCACCATCACGAATTAATCCTGATATTTCACAACGACACGCAGAAAGAGAGAGAGAGAGAGAGACTGCAGTAGTAGCAGCAGTACCTCATTTCCTCGTTTTTTACCGTGTATGGAAAAAACGATTCGCCGTCGCGGCATAGCGCATCGAGGAGATCCGAGAGAGGATCGACGCAGAGGTAGGGGAACCCCCGCGAGCGTGCCACAGCCGTCTTCATATACATACTTGGGAATCGAGAGTTGCTTTCACGAGGATTGCATCACGGCAGCCGCGAGCAAGCGAGTGAGTGAGTAAGCGAACGACGAGAGTTGAGAGAATATTTTTGGAGAAGGAGGAGGAGGAGGAGGAGGAATGGTTCTGTGGTCACTCAATGTTTGGTATATAGCAGTGGAACTGAAGAATTTTTTTTTCTTTTAGAAGAGAAGGGGGAGGAATGTGAGAATTATATATTTGGGCTTTAGGCTGTAAGGGTGACTGTTAAGTTTTGGTAATAGATGGTAGAGATAATATACGGTAATTGAATGACATTTTTTTTCGAGATGGATTATTATTGAAGTGAAAGGAGTAATGATGTACGCAGTTTTTATAACCGCATACGGTACGGAAAATTGACGTAGCAATGTATCGACCGAGTGAGTTAATTTAATTATTAATTCGTCGGGAGACGTCTAATCGTTATTACAAAATGACGCTGATACAATCTAAATTGAAAACGGTACCATTTCCACTTAGTATACGTATATATATATAAAACTTTGCAGAATTCGAGCTGTTGATTTTATAACCGACCTCTTTAAGCCTGGTATAAAATGAAAATAAGCAATGTCGTCTCAATTCAGCAGTCTTCCTTTAATTTTAATTCACACCCTCATCAAGTCAAAATGTCACTGTAAATAAATAATAATTATCGTATACGATATAATATAAATTTTGAAAATTTTAATTAATTCCAATTCCCCTATCGCATATAATAACCAATGAAACCTTAAAATATAGAATCCGAAATGATATTCGATTCACTCCATTATATTATTTAAATATCAATTGCAACTGTTAATATATCTATACCAGATTAAAATCAAACTGACATAAATACCTACACACATGCGCACTATATATTCGCTCCCACCAAAGTCTCTCAATTCTAAACTTATCATTCGATTCGCATACGATCGACATACACGTCGAATAAAAAAAAAAATACAGTTGCGCGCATTAATGATCCTGTGAATAAGAGATTCTAGGGGTCGATGCGTATATATACGCGAGAAGAATTCGGCGTCGTTTATAACGGGAGTCGCGCGGAACGAAAGAAGCCGTGAGTGAGTCAATCGCGATTTGCATATCTGCTAAATTATCGGATATCGATGCAAACAAACAGCAACAGCTCGCGGCGTGACAAGAAAAAAAAAAGGTCGTGTATATAACAGTCGAATTTTAATTCCGGCTGGTCTAGTATAGAGTGTAATGTTAATGATTGCGATACGATATGACTTCTTTTTTTTCTTTTATAAGGATTGATAAATGGCTATAGTTCGTTTTGTAAGAAACCGGTTGTAATTGACTCGGGCGTCGATGATACAAAACGTTACTACTCCACAATCATTAATCTTATTCGAAATGAATTATCACTCGATTATGTAAAGTTTGTATAAATAGACACATAAATTTTTCCAAACTTCTTTTAGCAACCAAAAACCAAACTCATACCAAACTGCATTCACTCTCCACTCCCAACCATTTTCCTCCTTCCTCTTCTCCCTTCCATCTACACATACATACATACATTCGCCTCTAAAAATAAAGAGTTCGCGTGCTCGTGTCAACTTCGCGCGGATCTCTTCTCTCTCTCTCTCACTCTCCCCCGCTGCCGGTTATTTTCTGCATATACATATATATACCCGAGTGCGGCGCGTTCGCGGGTCAATCATCGCTCGCGTTCTCGCGCGTTCTCTTTATCGGCCTATATACATACCACATACTCTCTTCGTTTTCTTCCTCCTTCTCTCCTGCCTGAGCGTAGCACGCGGTTCTCTCTCTCTCTCTCTCTCTCTCTCTCTCTCTTGCTTGCTCGCTTTTTTCCGCGAGCGCGCGCGCAGCTGAATGGACTTTTATCGCGCTCGTGTTATTGACCTCGCCGAGGTGCACGAGTGTAGCGCGTATGTAGAGAAGAAAAAGAAGTTTTTCTCCATTTATGTATGATGTATAGGTAAGGGTAAAATTTTTGGTAAAGATAATTGATAGTCACTGTACCGAACGTTAATTATTAAGGGTTTTTATGGTTTTTGTAATGACTTTTTATTGAATAATTAAATTAAGTATTGGTAGGTTATGACAGAAACATGATAAAATAATTTCAAATTATAGCTACATTATAATTTACGTAACATTATTACCCGTTAATCAAAAAAGAATCTCAATGTAATATCATAATTCACTTTCACGATTTACCAAATTCAGATCAATTTTGATAATAATGCCATAAATTAAAAAAGCCGACGCGAATGACGCTCGTCATCTTGAAAATAACCCTTCCATTATAACGATCGTGTACATACCGAAAGAAAAGAAAAAAAAACGAAACCGTCATCGTCACAAAACGCATATAGCATAAGTACTTCACGATTCACTTGTAACTGTACACAGATAACTCAAGAATTTTTTTCCTTATCTTCGTCTTCTCCCTCACTCTCCAGCTACGAAACCGCTTTTAAACAAACACCCTGCCACAAGTTCGAACAAAAAAAAAAAGTAGAAGAAGAAGAAGAAGGCGAGATATTCCGCGCTCGCAATAAAGCGCATCCGTCCCACTTGCACACTTCCCTAACTAATCACCCCAATAAAAAGTCCCCCCCATCGAAAAAAAAAGGTAACCACCTCGCTCTCATCGTCGTCTACTCCTTCTTCGTTCCCTCTCTTTTTTTGTTATCCCTCCTTCTTCTTCTTCTTCTTCAAGGCGTCGGCTTTTACTCTGCGAGCGCAGCTCATAACTGTACCTTCTTCGGTGAATGACCGAAACTCGCCCGGTGTACAACAACGGGTCGCAGCAACCGAGTAAGCTTTGTTTTTCCCTGCATTGTCTGTGTTGAGATGAAGGAAAAGGAGGCCGGATTATTTCGAGAGACACGCGCGACCGCGAGAGAGATAGAGAAAGAGAATCTTCAATTATAACGAAGAGTTATTTAATCGGTGAGAAAGGACAACGATGATATACACACTCTTATGTGACAAGTTAATTAGACATCGACATCGACGTGCTTTGTCAAATTTTTTCTTTTTTTTCCACTTCGGAGTTGTTGTCAACGAGGTGACGTACGGCTGTCGCGAATAATCGTTATGCGAAAATTTACGTAATTACATATATATACGCCCTATATTTTACAAGAGAAAAGAAAGCATTTTTAGATATAGAACTGGGTCAGAATTTTCACTCGCGTTGTAATGCACAACAAGATATAACTGCGCCAAAATAGCTACGCTGTAATTCGAATAATATATATATTATATATAAGCGGGAGATTTGGTGAAATATTTTTGACGTGTGATACTTAATGTTCTCTTTATTAATAACTCTGTCGGGTACGTGAACGTTATATCCATACTTTTCATTACATCGGTCGATGCCCATTGCAGTATTATAATATATACTTGGAATCTCTAACGGCTCTTCTGTAATTAAAAAAAAAAAAAAAAGAAAGAAAGAAATGTCCGTCTGATTCGTCAAATTATACCTTTTGAAAATACTTTTAGCATAATTGCATTTTTTTCCTATATATATAAGTATATATATATATACTATGAATGATTTTTTTTTCTATTTACCGCTCGCCACTGCGTGAAAAATGAATAATTTCATTATAACAGCTAAGCGTGGCAGCAGCCGGTAATTTATAAATCTACGCACTGTAATTATAATATGCTAATGAGGTTTCTGAAGATTTTTCGAAAAGACTGCCACGTTCGTTCGTTCGCTCGCTTCGCTTGTACGTTACAAAACCGTTTAGACCGTTATATACACACATGTAAGATTACGATCCAACGATTGTGTAATTTATATATACACACGCGCCTCGTCACTTTTACACTTAACAAACTTATCAAATAAACAAAGTAATCTCTTTCTCCTTATACATCTTTATCATATCTCTATCAATTTCCACTTAAGCCACGTCATAAAATATTCCCTTGTATACGCATAGCTCGCAATCAGCCACGTAAATGCGCAACCCTTTTTCTGCAACCATTCAATTCACTCCAAAACAACCACCATTATAATCCAAGCCTACACTACTTTATACTATCCCCTCATCGATTCCATAACGCACAATCTCATACACACATACATACATATACATGTGACTCGGCACAGGTAGCATAAGTAAAACACCTCCCGGCGCTTATAGCCCGCCGGCAGCAGCGGCAACGACGGTCTGACTCGAGAGTTCGTTGACACCGAGTTCACTCGCTTACTCGCTTGCTTGCTCTGTGGTGCCTCTATAAGATAACTGTAATCTGTCGAAAAAAAGAACGCGCGTGGAAACGCCAAAACCAAGCAGCGCACCGATGCCGCTTGGTGTTCTTGGAACAGCGCAGGTTTCGGGAGGTGGAAAGGAAGGGGTGAACCTTCTTGTGAAGTGTATGTATATATACATAAACGTGAAAATCATTAGGATGCAACGCGTGCGCGAGGTTCTCGTTACAGTTTGGAAGCCTCACGTGTATGTATGTATGTGTATATACCGTTGCTCGTGCGAGCTCAGGTAAAGTGTCGTTGTGGTGTACAGAGGGTTTTCTTGTTTTATTTTATTTTTTTTGTTATCTTATCAGGTGGTTAGCGATGAGTCAGGTTCAGGATGATGATTTTTTTTTCTTTTCTTACTTTTCGTTGCGTCAGGGTTTATTTGATTTGTTGTATTTAGTAATGATCTTTCACGAGGAATGAAAGAAATGTGTCATGATTTGATGTAATAATACATGTAGTGACGCTACGAAACCGATCGTTATAGATATATATTAATGCGCGTATTTTACCTAGTTACGGGTAATGGTTTCTTAATGTCTTTCTTTTTGGAACAATTGTTATCGCGAGCGTAAGAATAAAGCGAGTAAGAATACCAGGAATGACAAAGAATACCTGTATATCATTCCAGAAAACAATTTCATAACCTTATAACACTTCGTGTCTTCCTAACCGTTAAAACTATCTAATCTCTATAATACACCAGTCCAATTCTAAAACTTCCAATATGCTATAAACCCCAACCTTCCCAAAAAAAGATAATCTTACTACCCACCACTGGTGGAGAATCTCTTCCCCAACACCATTCTTCAAATTCCTTCCAAAAAATCTACCGTTACACACCAGCATCATCATCATCATCATCTTCTATATGCACCGTATCAAACGCATCACCCTATAGATACACGCATCTCATCATTGTCGCTGTTTCGATAATCAATCCTCACTCTCAATCTACTATGATGAAACGGGAATCAATCTTACAAAGCCTCGGTTGCTCGCGCACGAGGTCCTAACGGTACATCACACACGCGGGTGCGCGCGCGCGCGTAAGGCGTATACCGGCGTATCGAGTGTCGTACCGTTAGGACCCCGGAAACTTTTTTTTTTTCTTACCTTCACGTTGCTATTTTTCGATTGTGTATATATGTATGTCTTAGAGGGCGAGAATATTTAGTTGTAGAGAAGGTGAACGAATAGCATAGCAGGTATATGTGTAGGAGAACCCAAGGAGTATTGAATTGCGAGAGAGAGAGAGATGCGCTATGATATATATGTATAGTGAACGTGTGTATGTATGTGTATACCGCGATGAACAGATGGAGATTGTGGATGCTGAAAGGTACGGTACTGGAGGGTTATACTAAACGTGTGTGTGTGTAAGTGTAAGTGTGCGGTGAATGGGGTATTGTTGATGCGGGGTTGAGGTAATAGTGGTGCACGGTGTTGTGAATGTGTTTGTGAATATTAAATGGCAATTATTTGGAGAAAAGCTATATACAAAACGTATATTATATAGATTTATGAGAGAATATAAAATAACATTAAAATCTGAAAGATTTTTACTATTTTGTAAGTACGCCACATTGTGACGAAATCCCCAAAATCGAAGCACCATGCGGCATATAACACTGCAACCTCGTGAAATTGCCATAAACCGTTTAGGAGGAGTTGCAAACAGCTACGGCCAATTATCACTGCAATAGAAATTAGAGGGTTTACAAGCTACGATTCCTGATGATTCCTAGTTTTCGTATAAAAGAACGCGGGCATACCGAAAAAAATTGACGAAATATACCATTTATATACAACATATATTGGAAACCCGTGGTTCGTTAAAATTTCGTACGCGTATACATCCGAATGATTCGTCGGGATGAATTTCGCGAAACATTTAAATATTTAAATTTCTGAAATACACGGGGATTGGTTGCTTTATATACGATAAAAATGCGATTTTACTGGAAATCGAATTTTTTTTTCTCTTTGTTGAATTACCTGCGATCGAAGATCTCATGATGTATTTATAAGCCAATGTTAAGCGGGTTAAACAATTGAACGAGTAAGACGCGGTAAGACAGAAAGAGAGAGAGAGAGAGACATTGCAAAATTGTCCTACTTTCCCTTTAGAATCATCCCCTCAACCAACGACGTCAGTAGTATCGTTCCGAATTTAGTTTTCCGTACGAATCAGGTCGCAAACGCGTATATTACCTTCTCCGGCGGGCAGGTAGGATATTTTAATATGATCTTGTCGCTGTGCCTCTTTTTTTTATCTCTCCTAGAAAATTTCGCTAATCTTAGAACCCCTTCCACTACAGTTCTCTCACATTTAATTTTCATAAGTGCCCCTTACACCCCCTCACCTTCTTTTATCTATACATATTTCATAAAAATCATTTTTAAATCCGCTCTCACTCTTTTTCTCCTTCCATCGACTAATTACCATTTCTCTTTTTTGGTCTGTTACAGGTGAGTTCATTCTTTTTTCTCTTCTATGCTACGTCGTCGTCGTCGTCGCTTTATATATCTCGTAAGTATACCAACTTCTTGTCGTCATCGCCTATCACAGTTGATTTTTCGCGCAAATATTATCGCGTACCAACTATCGAATCCCACTGGGACATGTATTATACTATATTGCTACGTGTATATATGCCACATATATGCATGTATGCTTTCGCGTGAAATTAACGTTCATTAGTGAATTGTCATCGCATTCTTTACACTCGACTGCAGCCAGACGTCAACGCGCGCTCGTATACGACCACAATATCGATCCTATATACCGTTGTTGCCTGCTATCACCTGAAAATTCAAACGAACGAATGTGTGCATATATATACACACATAGCTTACCCGTACAGTAGTATAGAGAATCGTGTCGTCAACTGTGAGAGGGTTGAAGGGTGGGAGTGGGAGTAAACGAGGCCTCGACGCTGCTGCATGTTGTCGAAATTGGAAAAGCCAGGGATGACCGTTTTGCCGACGAGCGCGGTTACGGCCTTCGGGAAATGAAAAAAAAAAGGGTGGAGGTGGATCGTAGCTGAAACCCGGCTGGTGCTTTAATGGTTTTGATATGACGGATGGGTATAGAGGAGCAGGGATCGTTTGGAAAATTATACGTATTATCAAAAGTTTAAAGGTTGTTGACAATGTTATACTATATGTGCAGTTAAGTTTTAATAAAATTACCTGTTACATTGCCAAATCAACCCCTATTTTTACGAAGCTACGAAGAATATGTTTTTCGTATTCAAAAACATCCCGTCGTTCTGAGTTTTCTTTTACTCCTGATTCGAGTGAAAGTACGATAAAGTTTAATCGGCAAGGTTCACTCGTAAAGTGAGTACATATATATATGGCTGGATACCGACCTAAAACTCACCAGCAGTGCGCACTCGCACTCTTTTAATTACAAAACCACCCTCGAAATCCAATTTGTCACCTAACCACCACCCCCCAAGTCTGCCAGCGCGCGACTTCATCCACTCTCTTCTTCTCTCTCTCTCTCTCTCTCTTCCTCACCCTCCTATCGCTAATCAGCCGAAAAACCACCCTCTATCTCTCTCCCTCAATCCTCCCTCACCTCCTCCTCTTCTATATCCCTACAGTCTCGTTGTTCCTCCGTGCCCCTCCATGCTATCCCTCTTTCTCTTTTTCTCTCTCTCTCTCTCTCTCCTCTATTACACTCTCTATCGATGATCTAGCTCTAGCCTCTCTCTCTCTCTCCCTTCTCCTTTATACGCGCGCGCGCTCTCGCGCTACAGCGGCGGCGGCAACGGCAGCAGCAGCAGCAGCAGCAGCAGCAGCGGCCCTCTCTCACCCGCGAGGAAATTGATGGTGGGGCTGCTCGTCGTGTCGGTGTTGCGCGCGCGGCGCCAGTCAACCCAGAGCCACGGCGTCGCGCGCAGCTCTCACTCTCTCGCGCTCACTTTTGCCGCCGCTGCCGCCGCCGCCGCCTTTCCCGTCGTCGTCGACGTCGTCGATTGCCGCGGTGCGCGCTGCCACTCACCGGCCGCCCCCGCGAGCGTTCGAGAGGTTTTTCTTCTGCCGAAAGTGCAAGCGTGCGCGAGCGCGCGCTCTGTTTTTTTTCTCCTTCGTTTACGTTTGTTCTTTTTTTTTTCTTTTTCTTTTTACACTTAGTTAAGAAGGAGAAAGAGTTTTGAAGGTGGTGTGCAGAGAAAAAAAAGTTGAGATTGACAGGAGAAGAGGTGGAGAGGAGATTTTTTTTTGGCCACCCCCGTGGGTGGGTGAGTGTGTGCGTGTGTATACCAAACTCGGGGATCGATTTTTCTTTCGCGTCGAGGAATGTGAAAGAGAGAAAGAGAGGAACCAACAACTAGTCAAAAAGAGAAAGAAAGAGAGAGATATATATATATATATATATACGTATGAGAGTGCGGTTTCTTCGTCGCGTGTGATACATGAATATATATGTACGCGGGGTTGGAAATATATTTTGTTGTGCGCGGATACACGATGAAAGGGGAAGTGGTGACGAGCCGTCTGGCCATAGTTGTTGGACGGGGCACTGATGTGTCAACGGTGCAAAAGTGTCGACGTTGATGACTACGACGACGATGATGATCAGGATGATGATGATGATGATGATGACGATGATGATGATGATGATGATGATGATGCCCATCGTGAGCTCGACGTTATCATTGTTGAATACATAAAGTTGTTGATTAAAGTTGTTGATTCATATATAGCAGTGCTACACGGCTACATACATATATACGTGGATAACTGTACACACCTGTGTGCATTCGTATATTCGCACATGTACAAAGAGAGATATATACGTGTATAAATATACAAAATACCAAGATATATATATTTGTATATATATAGATATTTTGAGGGTGGTTTTTTTGAAGAAGAAACGACGCCGAACAAGTGGAGAAGGAACAACCGAGATTTTTCGGCAACACACGGACCACAAGCTACTCTCTCAAAACACACCGACGTATATATATACACACACATGTAATAATATTCGGTCGGAGTGAAAGTGAATCCCGTGTGCACACGCGCGTGTATATATACATAATACGCGCACGCATAATATACCAAGAGCCGAAGGCGTAATATACCAACGACTGCGACTACTACGACTACGACGACAACCGGAGCCTGTGATCGTTACACAAAGTCCAAGTGCTGTGATCTCTCTTTCTCTCTGTCTCAACGTTCTATCTTTCTCTATATATCCACCAGAGTGTACATAACGCATTCACACGAACAACCGCATCGAGAGAAGCTGTTATCTTCGTGTGCTGCTGACTGATCAACGTACCGGCGAGTTTCGGTGGGTGATGAATAAAAGAAACAAACATATTTTTAACACAGATGATACAATTTTATCCCCTATATGCAAAGGAATACTCTATACAGTTGTAAGCAACTGCTGTAGTGTTCCATAGTGATACATGGTCTCTCTTTCACCCTTTACAGAGCGGTAATTTACCCAGGTTCAACGGTGCAATGTTAATTTGGCAAAGTGATATATACAGACGACCGGCATGGTTATAAGCGGTATGGTAGTTACAACGTAAGTGAGAATTGTGCAACGGCGCGGATTATGCGCCGGTGCCGGGTTATAAGAAGCTTTTGAATTCGATTCGCACGTTAGGTCGTTGATTATGTATAGGGGCTCAAAAAGTTCTCAAAGGTTTGACGACTTGTTTGGAAGTTAACGAAAATTGACAAATTAAGGTTGATTCTTAGTTTAACGATGATGCAGTGGGAAAAAGTACCTAAATTAGCAAGCCGAGGATTTGGAAAACCTAAATGCAACCCGATTTCAAAACCTCGATTAATCCTAAAATTATTCATGAAATGTTTTAGTTCTACCCTTATTCTAGTACTATTGAACCCTACCAATACAAAAATACAACAAACCATCGAAATCCCTACGATTACCACACCACTATCGTGAAAACCTAACCCGAACCTAATCAACCACGCGAGCGCTCACGCCAACGATCCTTGAAGCTACAGCCACAGCAGTACCACTTCAATCATCCCCCATTCGAAAGCTCTCCTCCAGCAACGGCGACGACGGTGGCGGCAGTAGCAGACAGCCGCAACCACCCCGCTCTTCTCCTACCACCCCACCCCAAAACAAACTGGCGGCGAAAACTGGCACGTGACCCGGTCACACGCCGCACTCACTCACTCACTCTCTCTCTCTCCTATACCGACCCAAACCGGCCGCATCTCGTCTCTTCCTCCTTTTCCTCCTCCTTCTTCTTCTCGCTTACGTAAAACCCCGTGCACGAGGCGTTGCGCGTTGCGCCACATAAACAAAGCGCGCGCGTGCACATACGGGATTCCAATAATTCCGCGCAGTGATCTCACGCGGACGCCCAGTGTCCATCAGCCGCGCTCTTTCCCTTTCACGCGTGGTGTAGTATATATATATTATATACACGGCTATACTACTGCTGCTGCTGTTCTCTCCCACTCCACACTTGCTTGCAGTCGAGTTGTTATGGATATTATTAAGTAACTCGCGCGACATGCGGTTGTGGGTGGGTAGCGGTGAGACACTGCCAATGATGATGATGATGATGATGATGATGTGGTAGTATTAGAATGCAGGCGCGGGGTTTGATCGGGATTAGGTTCTCATTTAGGTTTAGTTTTGTTTATTTTTTATTTACTTCTAAAATAGGTTCTTGCCCTATATATCGATACAAGGAACACGTGACGAAGCGTCTCGGTGTAATACAGCGAAACGTGACTTGGTGTACCCAGCACAGTTTTATGGCCGCTTTCGTGACACAATCTAGACAACTGCATTATACCACTGCCACTTTACACACACACTCCTACATACAGTTACATGCACGGTCCCCGTATGTAACAACTTGATAATAGCCAAACACGCTCGAATCTCTCGTCAAACATTCCACTCTGCTATGTACCCTTATCAACGGATTTTATTGTTCTCGACAACGACGAAAAACTATTATTTTTTTTTTTTTTTTTCGTATATCCACTCTACTTCTCGATGTACCTATACCCAGTGGTAGTTACATACAAACCGGATAGCCGCTAGCCAATAGAGTTATATAGTAGCAACACGCAGTAGGATTAGCTTAGGCGTTAGACGCGCTTGGAGGTAGCGTATAACGACGTAAACCATACGCCACTACCGGCACTAGGCTATATACGAACAAAGCGACGTCGGTAGCATCGTCGTAGCTAGAATGACAGTAGACTGAAATTATTATCGGCAACGCGAGCGGGCGGGCGGACGGGTGGGTGCAGAGCGAAAATCAATAAAGGGATATATCTCTGTACATGCATGCTCGATGCGAGTAGTACTGCACTATGCTTCTATAATTGAAGCGGCTTATGTGCTCGAATGAACCATTCGCGCGAGTGCATCGTGGCATATAGTATGTCTGAATTTCGTCTCCGGTGATGGAAAGCTGGGTAATGAAGGAATGAGTTTTTGACTTGACAGTTTCTCTGTATATGTGTTTATGAAAATTATTTGTAAATTTTGTTGTGTTTTTTTTATTACTTGAATTTTATTAAGCTCGTTTAGATTCGCGTGCGCTAGTGTATATAGTCGAAACTGTGTCATTCTTGATTATTATTCATGCACACGGCGCGTTCTCTCTCGCCCGCGCGCTTTATTATTTATCTCGATTTTTTTTTCTTCTTTTCAATAAAACGACGACACACGTTGAAATGGCAATTTCGGTATATGTGGAAAAAAAGGAAAATTAAAAAGATCGTCGTGATTTTTTAATAAATCAGAGCATCCGATTCATAGCTACAAAACCCATTTCCTCATTAAAAAATCATTATATACCAGTAAATCAATGAATTTACCAGAAAAACCACGGTTACATAGAAAAGCTCGGAAAAATAAATCGCTCGTAAACTTTTTCATCTCTCAGCTCCTTCAATAAAAAAAATCCTCCCTATAACTTCATCCTCGACAAAAAAATAGACAAAAAAAAAAATATCGCAAAAAAGGCCCAAGGAAGTAAGGAAAATTTTCATCGTCCGCAGCTAGACTCTAGCCGCTCTCGACTCTCCTATACTAGAGCAAGAGAGCCGTTCGCTCAGTCGCTCGCGCGGCAGCACACAGCGGCTCTCGGCTAGTGAGCGAGCGAGCGAGCGAGCGCTACGTGTACACGACCTACATAAGATGCGATGCCCCCACGGCGAAAATAATTCATACTCTGCCGACTGCAAAGTACAGTGCCGTACAGCCGCGGCGCTGCGCCTCTCTCTCTCTCTCTCTCTCTCTCTCTCTCTTTCTCACTCTTGCACGCGAAACCTCTCTCTCTGCTCTCTGCTTCTCTCTGCTCTTCTCTCTCTCTCTCTCACTCTTTTTGAGAGAGTTTTTTTGCAAGGGGGCCGCGATGCGTCGCAACAGCTGACTCGGTGTATATGCGCGAAGAGAGAGAGAGAGAGAGAGAGAGAGAGAGAGAGGGAGATTTCGGAGCGGTCGATGACGAAACGAGGGCTGCGTGCGAAACGAGCCGCTTCGAGAGTTGGGTAGTAGTAGATGAAGAAGAGGAAGAAGTGGCGAAGAAAGCGAGAGGTTTTTGAAGATTTTAGGTTTAGCATTTTTCTTTTTTTCTTTTAGGGATATCTCTTTTTTTCCAGCGGGAAGCTTTTTTTTCGAGGCTTGACGGTAGTTTTTAATTTAATGTAAAAGTGGGTTTACCGTGGTTTAGAAGAAGGGTAGTTTTTCTATTCGTTTTAATTTTAATAAGGAAGGAAAAGCCGGAGGTTGGATTTATAAATATTCTGAAATAGATTAGGAATGAAATTTAATAGTTAAAAGGTAATATTTTAAAATGAAAATTAAAATTCGATCGCGTTGATGGAATTAAAATTATCGGACGATTTCGCAGTTGCTTATAATACAGGTGTGTGTTGTATATTAATATATTAAAAATAGGAAGAAAACTACGTAGCAACACTGAAATATTCAGTCGAAAGTCGTGAAATAATTTATGCAAAAATATACAAGTAGTACAGAGGATAAACGAAATTTCGACGAAAAAAAAAACAGACAAGTGAGAGAGAGAGAGAGAGAGAAATGTAGCTCGTTGCCACTCGGCGACTTCGCAAGTGATATCAGAAGTGCAGTTTATATACACGCGGCGCGTCGCGCAACTTTCATAAATTCATGTGGGTATCTGTATCTATATACAAATGAGCGTTACAAATGCGTTGTATGCATGCGCGCATAAAGATATATATAATATACGTGTGTATATAGCGCCCGCGCGCGCACAGCAATTACAGAACACGTTAAAAGCATTTATATGATACGCTGATTTTTCTCGAAATCGTTAGAACACACGTGTGAATTAGTAGTACGCGGGTATCGTGAAGAATGAAAAATACACTTTGAAATAAATATTATAAACCTACATTGAATATAACTTTTTTTTTTACACAACCGTCGATAGAATCTTTCTATTTTACATTTTACAATACAACTAACCAAAACCCCATATTATTCCCCAACTAAACTACCACCCAACCAGAACTAACTTCGCAGCACGAGAGAGAGAGAGAGAAAAAAGCGAAAAAATTAGTCTCCACTCTTACGCGCGTTTGCTCCAACATACATACATACACATATACGACAACGAGAGAGTATATATATATGCGCCAGCTCCACAACTCGTCGTCGTCGTCGTCGGCACTGGCGAGATCGATAGCGGGAAGCCCGGCGACTTTCCGCCTCGCTCACTCGCCTCACGTCTATATTTTCCTTCCTCTCGCTTCAACCGAGAGATGATCATTAGACACGTGTTTAACGCGAGGGAGTAGCAAAAAAAAAAGAAGAAGAAGCAACGCAGAGCACAGCTTACGAAAGCTTCCCGGTGCCTTTTCAAACTTCCCGCGTGTTCGCGTTCGCGTTCCCGTTGTCGTTGTAGTCGTCGTTGGGTATATTTTGATTTATGTGAGTTCTGTGCTCCGGCCGCGTTATTTTTAATGACCGCGTGCGCATGTGTGTGTGTGTGTATGAGAAAAAAAAAAGAGTTAGACATTGCTATACTACTATTGCTTCTTCTTTTTCTCGGCTATTGTTATAACTGTCGCACACGCGTGTGTAGCTTTCCGGAAGAGTACGATGTACATGCGTTCGCGAGTTTTCACGCGGGATAGGCTGCAGTATAGAAGCAGCATGAGGGAAAATGTAAATTTAGCTTTTCGGTGGTAAAGCTAGAGAGAGAGAGAGAGAGAGAGAGAGAGAAAGTGCGAAGAGTAGCGAGGCGAGGTTCTCCGAAATGGTAATCGATTTTTCGCCTCGCGAAAGTAGAGTTCGTCTGTGTATACTCTCATCAGTGATGCAATACAATCGTCTGGTATATAGTAGGCGAACTGAGTGAGAGAAAGAGAAAGAAGAGATAGAGAGAGGGGAACACTCTTGAGCGCTCTTTTGTGTCAATAGAAAGATTCAATTCCCGCGTTTAAGTCCGCTTCTACTGTTAGAGCAGGGCGCACTCGCGAGGCGAAACAAACTCTCGTTAAAATAATAAAAAGTACTCTACGACCACGTGAATAGATATATTCCGAATGAGCGTGGTGTTGTTGTTGTTTTTTTTTTTCGAGCAGAAAAGTAGTTTTATTTGATGTTGCTATACTTTTCGATTTTGTCATTCAGACATTGTTAAACAGAATTTCGCTACATTTTGTAAAGTAGCTGTAACTATAGTGAATACTTTAAAAATATTATTACTCACGATCGCAGTTACAACTTCTACATTAAAGTACCCAACTTGCAAACCATCCTCCACGAAATATCTCAAAACTCATTCCGAATTTCCATTTCCCAACCCAACCCAACCATTCCCTCCACATCCAAAAAAATACCTCTCATACACCAGACCCCACAGACCCAACCACCTTGCCCATTCTCTACCCATCGAATCAATAAACCAGCTTGAAATTCAATTCCGTCATTCTCTCTCTCTCTCTCTCTCTAGTCCGAGGCAATGGGCCACTAGGACTCGCCTGAATATAGATCACCAGAGCCATACTCACTCACTCACTCATTCTCCCTCACATACATACATACATACATACACTTGGAAAGACAGCTCGCAGTCGTCGTCGCGCACGCACACGACGACTCCGCCCTAACGCCGCTCGATAGCAAAGTGCGGTTCCCCACCGCCAAGCTACTGCTGCTACTGCTGCTACCGAGCGAGCGAACGAACGAGCAAGAGAGAGAGAGAGAGAGAGAGCTTTCGTGTGTTTGCACACTGCGCCAGTGTGCAGGCTTAAAGGGACGCCGCCGCCGCGTAGGCGCACGCTATCGACCGCTACTGCCGAGCCGACGCTACTACTGCTGCTGCTGCTGCTGCTGCTGCTGCTGCGCCAGTCAGAGGGAGGAGGAAGAGGAGGAAGGGAAGAGGGAGAGATGGGTTTTATGCGAGCGCGGCGCGGGAGGCCCGACGTTTTTCCGCGCTCTACTGTAGGCTCGCGAACGAACGAACGAACGAACGAGCCAACGAGTGGCGCTGCAGCTCAATGTTGTGGTGGTAGTGGTTTCCGAGGGTTGTTACTTTATTATTTTTTTCTTTATTTCTATTGCAATTTCGAATATTAATACGAAGGGATATTATAATTTGTTGAAATATAGGATATGTGGGTGGATACTGGTTAACTAAACTATTTTCGTCGTCGTCGCGCGCTGTAAAGTTGTAAACAACATATATATATATACCGGCTGCGGTTACGCAATGTTTGATTCATGATGTCGCTCTAGACTACTGCTGCACGCGTCCCTTCGTGTTACGTAAATAAAAATAGGGAAACGAGGTCTTTAACTTGTTGGCGGCCAGGTGTAATTGTCAAAGGGTGGGTATATAACTTAGTAAGAGGCTTCTAATGTTACAGACGCGAGGGAGAGAGATTGAGATGGAAAGGTGCTTGAAATATATAAGTTTATTCTTTTGTAAACAGAGGGAGAGCGGATTTTATTCAACGCGCGTGAATGGAAAATCAAATCGCTTGTAATCAGCTGTTGTGATTGTAAACTAGGGTCGTACGTTATACTATTCATAAAAAGGGAGAAATCGAAATAGTTGATTTTAGTAGTAAATCGAAGTAACCGTAAAATTTCAGTTTATATTTCGAAAAGCTATGACTGAGTGAATTGAATAATCGACCGTATAAGAACCCTAAATCAGAGAAATACTCTTTTTCCCACTCTCCGAGCTATTATACAACTCAAACATCAAGTCCTAAACCACCCTTTTCACCCTTCATCCTTGCCATGACCATCACCACCGCCTACAAGAAAAGAACCTTCAAACTTTTCCGACGACTCAATAAAAAAAAAGAAAAAGAAGCGCACCCCTCGCCCTTCCCTCGAAAACCTCCACACACCCTTTCAAAAAAAGAAAAAGAAAAAAACTTTTTTTCCCCTCTCCCTCGTTACTTTACACACACATACACACACGCGTGAAAAAAAAGCCTCGCCGTCGTCTGCGCGCTTCGCGTCGTCGTCTTTCTCGAGTCCCCTCTCTCTCTCTCTCTCACTCGCGCGCGCTTGCAAGCGCAGCTTTATTCTCGGATGAAAGCAGACTCGGGCCGTGCGCTCGAGGGCGCTGCTCCACTTTTGCTGCCGCCGCCGCCGCCGCGGTGTGCACGCACCACCAAGAGAGAGAGAGCGAGAGAGAGGAAGAGTTATATAGCGTATAGAAAGAGAGAGAGAGAGAGAGAGAGAGAACGGTTGAAGCCGCTGCTACTACTACTACTGCCGCTGCAGCTGCAGGCGAGCTGGCTGGCTGGCTGGCTGGCCGAGGCACAAGACGCAAAAATGTATTTTCGTATACGCGCGTGATTGTGAGAGGGAGAACGAGAGCTTGGGGATGTGCGCAGGGGTTTTCACTGTAATAAGGTTGCAGAGTTTTTTTTTCTAGTTCGTAAGGGTTTAGAGTTGTTAGGGTATAGGATGAGTTGTGGCGAACGGATTTGGGTTTGATTTAAAGTAAGGGAAGTAAACATGGAGATTTGTGTTTATGAATATTTTAATGGTTCGATTGTAGATTAGCGAATTCTCGATGTTTTCAATGTATATACGCGTGAGGTTAAAAATGGAAAATTTGTTTAATTTCTCTCTCTCTCTCTCACTCACTTGGTCTCTGTCAGGCTTGATTTATTCAACGACAGATTTTACGACAACCGTAATCCTCGATTGTCTCGACGTTTAAAATTTTCAGTACAATTATAATTACGAGTGACTCTTTTACGAGGAAAACGTTCCCTGATTATTAAATTAGAAAGAGCGAAGAGATGGCTTTCGGATAACGTTTATTAAGGATTACTCATTTATTCACTCAACTCACGTTGTACAATTTTCCGTACGATACGATGTACTCATTTTTCTATATATATATATATATATATATATATATATATATATATATATGCGCATATCAGACACGTATAAATATAAAAATACAATAAATGACATAAGAAAGATCGCGCCTCCTTTATAACCCAATTCCAACGCGAGTATAGCACGCACGCGCGCAAGTCTTCAATTTGCATGCTCCTCGCGCGTCGTCCTGAAAATTCTTTCAAGTCGTTACGAGTCTGTTCACCCTTTGCACGATTATATGTGCGAGCTTGAGAGAGAAGAAAAAGGGGAGAGGGAGGAGAAATTTTATTCCGCGAAATTACTGAAATAGCGGAGAGGTTATCACTTTGCCATATTAACGAGTGCTCCTGTGAATTTTGATTCTTCCCGTCGTCTGGATTAATACGTAATTGCACATTATATTTCTCATAAAGAATGGAATTTACGATGACAATACTTTTTTTTCATAAACAATGAAGCTTTGAATATTATTATTCTTTATAAAAAATTTATTCATTTAAATGAGAACATGTTCAAATCAAGAAAGTGTTTGTCCATTCAAACAACCGATGATATGCATTTTTCTTGAAAATAGAATATTACTCTCAATAATTTTATGCAATAAAGAAAAATCTCACCTCAAACTATGGTTTTTCAACCGTTACTATCCAACGAAATAAAGCTTCAAAGCTGTGAAAGAGAGACCATCAACCATACACCCCCCTAAAACCAACCCCTAAGCACCATCATCACCACTACCACGAACAACAACAACAACAACAACGACCGAACAACCCTCGCTTCCCCACAGAATGCCTTAGCCATCGGCAACCAACGACAACGCTGGTGATCCTCTAGCCACCCTGCTGACCACCGACATCTACCCACCGATCATCGCTATCGTCATCAACGACACACCAAAAGACAGAAAAAAAAACAACAAACAACCAATCAACTTGTGGTGTGATATATATATTATATATCAGGCTCGGTCGGTGCCGGCAGCCACGGCAGCTCGTATGTGCAAGAGGCAACCAGGGTCGGAGGAGGTGCCGAGGCTGAGCAGGTGCAGCGGCAGCTGGAGAAGTCGCCCGAGGCAGGCACCGGCTGCTACCGGAGCTACGTGCCTTCGGCAACGCCACCACGGCGTTCAACATGTTCGAGATGTGGAGCGCGGTGAGCTCCAAGTTGGAGCACTCCGCGACCTCCTCAGCTGGAGGCGGCGGTGGTTCACCGTTGCCTCTCACATCACATGCCCCACAGACGCCACACACGTCGTCCGGCAGTATAAAAGGTAAACATAATTTTTACAGTCCAGGTCCATTACTATACCAAATGTATATTTGATGGAAGTTATTATCTATTTATATATATATATATGTATAGGTGCCCTGGTAGAAAATTGACCATCTTTTCTGACCGGTTCACTAACTAGTGGCCAGACATTTAACCATAAGTTCGTCAATAATTAACTCGAATTCTGGTCAGAATCTGGTGAACAACGATTGGCAGTTCATAACCTCTAAATACATTAACTTAA
>JAYJLV010000056.1:10901352-10922049 GCA_036873485.1 Torymus texanus
GTGTACATATATTTATATATACGATGGTGATCTGCCGACCCGCGACTCCGTTCCTCCCTTTTCTTCTTCTTCTTCTTATTTTTTCTTTATTATTCTTTTGCGCTTTTATTCACGAACGAGTATATATATACACAGCCACACACACGTACACGTATATGTACACGCGTAAAAAGAATGATGATATATACATACATACGCCCACAGAAACAGAAACCACAGACACGCGTTTGATTGAAGTTTTTAAGCGTAGGAGAGAAGGAACTTCGGTGCTTTTTTGGGATATACATAATATTGTAGAGAATTATTAAATGCGCGAGCGAGCGAGCGTACGTACGAGTGAGAGTGTGAGAATGAGGGAGAGAGAGAGAGAGAGAGAGGAGGACAGTTATATATTATTGCGAACTGATTGTGCGGTTACCTCTACTAGAGAAAAACAAAACAGATAAGTGAAACTAAAAAAGAAGCAAGAAAAATTGCGTCAGAGTATGTAACTACAGCAATTAGACTTATATATATATATATATATATTTTATTTATATTTAATTAGTATTACTTCTAAATGCAATATTAGGTAATTAATATTATACATAATTTTAATCGCCATTATTATTACTATTATTATTGTTATCGATCACCTTACTACTACTTTTCACGTACCGCATAATTGCTATTTACCGTTGTATCATCGATCCACACGAACACGTACACACATGAACACACATATATACACACACACGCGCCGCGCATGATAAAATCATTCTTTGCGCGCGGGGAAAGAAAAAAAAAGCTCTCGCCTCTACTGTTGTTTCTACCGTCTCATCGCATCATCAACCACCGTCATCATCATCGTCATCATCACCGCCATCATCGTTCTACATCACTCTCCAACACTCGAGACTCCTGATTTAATCTTCGACTACTACTTCTTCTTCTGTTTCTTTTTTAAGGATTATTATTACATATCTTATTCGACAATTGCGATCACGAACACGTATATACACATATACATGCATACGATTACATACACACATACATATATATACACACACACACATACACCATGCTAGATTGTACATACTTTACTGCCGATACATTTGAAAAAGAAAAACGACATTTTGCTTTTATTATGGTAAAAATAAATTCACAATTATTAATAATAAAACTCGGCCGCATCCCTTTCTTTTTCATTTCGTCTAAGATACAACATATAATAAACAAAGAAAAAAAAAAAGTCGACAAAAAATATAATGATATAACATATATATACAAGAACTGATGCTACTTCGTGAGACTGTCGTGGGAGCCTTATATATTGACAAAAAAAAAAATTATAAAAATGTGGAGTTGGTGACAAAAAAAAAGAGAGAGACAGAAAGAGGGAAAGAAAGAACACGAGACAAATTTTCAATCGTTATGTATATGCGCATAGACGATCGA
This sequence comes from Torymus texanus, assembly GCA_036873485.1. Taxonomy (NCBI): domain Eukaryota; kingdom Metazoa; phylum Arthropoda; class Insecta; order Hymenoptera; family Torymidae; genus Torymus; species Torymus texanus. The sequence continues at coordinate 10,902,790 of JAYJLV010000056.1, forward strand.
TTCAAGGGGGGGCACGATGATAAGAGCACGATGAAAGGTACGAGCAAAAAAAAAAAGAAGCGATGAACGAGGATGGAAAAAAAAATTCATTATTTCTTAGGGGGGTCGCGGATTAAGACTGCTGCTACTTCGAGACTCATTGTGATATTAAGATGAAAAATAAAAACAAAATATTAATCGTGAATTAATCTAGTTAAGTGCACGATATATCCGACGGGTGTGACACTCTTTTACATTTGCGTTGATTTAAAGAAAAAAATAAATAAATAAATAAATAACGACGATTACAAGGAGACTATTATACGATACGTTTGTTTTGCACTTCAATCCCGGAATATCAATATATACGTATATAAATATATTAGTTACTTTCGATGTCGGTAATGTTAACGATAAATTTTTGTAAGTATAAAACGATGAGAAAATAATAAAACACGTAGCAGACCTTCGCGCTATAATTGCCGGTCCGTCGCGATACGTACGTATAATTTTCATTGAGGTTTCATCTTTAGATTATATAATCACAATGGTACTGATCGACTCGTGCAAAAGTAGATTACATCCGGTACTGAAACATTGTTCAATCAATGTGAAATGAAAGAAAAATACAGATATACAGTATTAAAGATATATATATATATATATATATATAACGCGTTTAAGTTATTTGAAGATTGCGAGCGATCAATAACTCTTATCGCGCGTGGCTTTATCCCTCTCTATTAATTCGGCATTTGCACTTGGAGAAAAATTGAAAAATACTCGAGTATCGAGTTGATTGGATAACCGTGTGCATGCGGTAGAGAGAGAGAGAGAAAGAGAAAGAGAAAACAAACCGGTACGGTTACATTGCTGATATGCAGATACACATTCCCCGTGTCATTTAATTACCCTTTACTTCTATATATCTTTGAAATTTTCGTTTAATTCCGCGTATACTTTTATATCTATATGCATTGGAATTTAAAATTTCATGTATAATATTATTATTAATATACGTATATCCTATTTATGTATATTTCGGCTATATCTTTTAATTAAATCATTTTATTACATAAGTTTTTTTTATTACATGCCGTAAAAATATTATCAAGAACGCGAGATTTAATAATCCGGAGATATATTAATTAATTACAATATCGAAATTTCACTGTGAGAGTATAGAGTGATATATTATTATCGCGAAAATATCGTCGCGATAATTTATCACTATGCAATTTTATCGTAATTATGATTAAGTTTTATCGCTCGACGAAACACGAGGCGGGAAATTTGAACCTTTTCATCGGCTATTACGTTGTTACGATAACTACAAGAGAAAGCCAATCATTAAAAAAAAAAAAGACTCGACCATTAATTTCACCACTTATTCGAATAAATGTAAATACGAGAATATTTGCAATCACAAACGTAACTTGATCTCCCCTTCCTTTCAAAGGTACACATCACTTATGATGTAAAACGACGACGACAAGAAAATCCGAAAACCAAACAAAACATTCCCCCTCTTGACTATATAACCGCTATATATTCCAACACAGCTCATCTTCACAGACAACTATACACGTATACATGCACATACGTACGTATGTACGTACACGTCCCATCCCATCCTCCCTCGCTCCACATAAACTATCTCTGTCTCTCTCTACTCTTCTCCAGTCTCTGACGTCAGCTCTGCAAAAAGAGCAACTCTCCTACTCGCTCACAGAGAGAGAAAGAGAAAAAGCATCGACCATAGGACTCTACTGCAGAGCCACCGCTGCATGTCCCTTGCCAAGGGCCGCTGCCTCCGCGTGTGACGTGTGCATGCGCGCGCTCGCGTACTCGTGACGTCACGAGCTTAGCGGCGCACTTCCGCGTTCCCCTCCTTTTCTATATGTATCGGCGCATGCGCTCGTCCCCCCTCCTTCTCCTCTTCCCCCTTTTCTCTCCTGCCTTCCTGTGCAGTCGATTTTCATTGTTTCTCGCCGGCTTTTGTGTGCGAGTTTAAAGGGAGAGAAAGAGATGGAGCTGGAAATTAGAGAAGAGTGCGAGTATGTGTGGAATTGATGACGTTACTTTTTTGCACTGCAGCCACAGCAGCAGCAGCAGTAGCAGTAGCCGCACTGTACTCGGCACTTTCGTCGAGAAGTCAAGAGAAAGAGAGAGAGAGAGAGAGAGATGATGCGCATTGAAATGCGGTTATTGGTTGCGGCGGATTGGTTTGGTTTATTTTTTTCAGAGAACGCGTGAGAATCGTTTTATTTACAATTTTCATTTATCAATGGGTGTATTTTTTTTTTATTTTCTGTATATATTAAAGTTCTCATGCTGTTGTTCAATTAAGTTATGTGAAGTTTTGGTTAATTAACGTTTCAATAAACGTAATAATAACAACAATAGTACAACATTTATTTGGATAATACAAACGCTCGGCTAATTAACAATATTCGAATCAACATTTTAATTGCTTTCATTTGAAATAACGAGGCGACTATAAGCTAAATATATTACGTATCAAATGATAATACAATCCCATTTGTACGCGATTTGTATATAATATGCCTGACAAGCAAACACTGACAATGACATTAATAAATAAATAAGTATAGTATTAGTTCAATTGAAATCAACTGTTTAATTTTGAATTGCGCATGAATTTATTCAAAATAACGTGGCTTGTATACGTGGGGGCGTAGAGGAGTGTCAACGCGGAATGTTATTTAATTTACACAATGTGCTATGCGGTGAGCATTCATTGTTTTGTCACAAAATAGTATAATGAGGCGTCTGTTATGCGAAGTTTGTTGTATATATATATATGTACGCTTGGACATTGAATTCTTTGATAATGGGACTTTGATTGAAAATTATTCTAGGAATTTACGTAGATTTTCTTTATACAAGGTTGGACATATACTGCATCGAAATCATTTACCAAACAGTTGTAAACAATCAAAATTATACTTGCCTATACCGATTTTTTCATTATAATTAAGGCGCAATATCATAATTCACCAAATATTGACATCCCAATCAGTGATATCTTATCTTTCGTCCCCTCCCCCCTATTTTTCCCCCGAAAAAAAAACCTCATAAACTTACCAACCCTCCTCTGCAAACTGAAGTTTGGCGTCCTGGGGATGCATCCCTTCGATTTTCTTCACTCTGTCTCCATCTCCCTATTCCCATAGCATCCCTTGCAACCCCATGAGGGGGAAAATTTTGGTGGATTCGATTTTTGTCGATGCTGCTCTAACTTCATTCCTGTCTTTACTATACTGTGATAGTCATCTCACTGGATTCAAACATTGAGATGTTGTATCTAGGCTAAAATAAAGTAGAAACAAAATGGATACTTTAAATGAAGTAGAAGATTACACCTGGGGAACGAGGGTGAAATTAATATTCGTAATAGCGAAAAAGAAAGAGTAGGGTTTGTCTTTTGTTTCTGGTTTGCTCTTCCTTTATTATACGTCAAAGCGAGTGGCGTGTAAACCGACTTCAACTGGAATTGTCCGGATTCAATTTCATTAAGAATAATTAAATTTACTTAATATGAATAGCTGCTAGATGCTTTTAGCATTACAATGGCGTATAATACTAATTCTAACTGATTGAATAACTTGAAACTTATAAGTCTTATACTTATTTTAATAAAAAAATTTATATATAGAACAGTAACTGCAATAATTCTCCAATCTCCCGTTGAAACTCCAACATGTAATAATTATCAATTATCTTTTTCATTACAGCCGTTAAATTTGGACGCATGTCGAAGAAGCAGAGAGAAAAGGTCGAGGATGAGGTGCGGTTTCACAGGGCGCAGATGCGCGCGGCCTCGGAGACGGCGCCCGACAGCAGCGTCTTCGAGCATCAGACGCCGAGCAGCTCGGACCAGCATCACTCCTACAACGGAGGGTCAGTACACAAATGGATACACACACACAAACGCGCGCGCGTTATTATTTCTTTTTTTTTTGTTTTCCTTCTTCTTTTTGTATACTCGTTCTGCTCTTTCTTCTTATTCTTTCACATCTCTTTGACCCTTTAAGTCCGTGGATTATTTCGAATAGACTTTTTTGTTTTTGCTTTTTTTTTTTGTTTTTGTTTTTTGGAATATTTAATTCGTTGTTATTTGAAGATTATATTAACGATTAAAAATAGAGAGAAAGAGATTAGAGTTAAGAATGGTTTAACGAGAAGCGTTGATTTTTGTTTGTATATGTATATAAAAAATGATGATGATGTCAAGTAACAATTCTGCATCGCTAACCGTCTCTACAGGATGACGCCGAGAATAATCGCTGAGCGGATTCTAGGCGCTGGACTTAAAGGGTTGAAGTAAGCAAGAGTATTTTTATTTTTGCACCGGGATCAGTTCAAATGAATCACAGCATTAAAAGATTTACTTTCAATTTAAAGAAGCTTTTTCGAGTTTAAAAAAAGTTTTCATTTTTTCGTTATCTGTTTTTATTGTTCATTTTAAAAGAAAAAAATAATATTTCAGTAATCTATTAATAATCTACTGCTTAATATATATGGATTATTCAATGTAAAAATATTAAAGATACTATTATTTAATGTATATACTTAAAAACTTATAAAGTTATATCTTTTCTATACTCCATTTATTCAAAGCAAAAAAATTATTTCTATTCTATTAAAAATTACTGAAGTACTCCGTATATTTTATTAATCTTGCCTTCTCATCAAACTGAAATATCAATACATTTTATTCGTCCTTCTAATTTACAAACTCTTCCAATAAAAAACACTCCTGGTAGAAAGTTACCGAGTTGAACAGACCGTTTGCGACAAACACTTCTAATAGTCGTCCACCAACTCGGTACCATTTCTACCAAACCCTTCCTTCTTTTACATCAACCGCATGACATCCTTACTCCTCAATAACGGTCAGTCAAACCCAACTGTAACCGTAAACTCAAATGTTCTTAATTACATTATAATCTTCTTTGTCCGGTGCGATTATCTCGCGCATGCGCAGTTACACGTACGGCGGCAGTGAGTACGCGTCGCCGGGTCCCGGTACAGGTGGCTCCGGTTACTACAGCGCGGCGATGACCAACTACGAGTTGAGCGCCGACTACGTCGACAGCACGACGGCCTACGACCCGAGGCCGACGCAGACACAGGTCGACACGGTGGCGCCTGACACCGGCAGCGTCGGCGCCACCGGTGTGATACCCAGCGTCGTCACTACCGGTAAGTTAAAAGCGTTGCAAAATTCACTTTTTATTTCTCATACTTTCCATTTTAATTTAAGAACTATTATTATTATTATTTGTGATTTGGTATTATTATCTTGACTCATAGTTTATTATCTCTCGTTTTATTGGAGATACGAGAGTTTAATTGCGAGAAGCTACATGCGCTCGTATATATAGCGACTTCATCGCCCTGTACATCTCTTCTGGCAGTGAAAGCTTTTGTGATTATGTGTATATGCGTTTTTTTTAGATAAAAGCGTGCAGAGCATATAGCACTAGATATAATCGTTATGCTTCTTTATGCTTCGTTCGTGATAAATTGTTGACGTTGATGTATCTTATTGAGGAAAGTCGCTGACTAAAATCTATTCTTAAGGCTTTAAAAAAAAGATTCTAACAAAAATGGTTTTGGAACCGAAAGTTTACTTGTGATAATAGAATGTTTATATCATTTAATTTTTTAATTATTTTCTATGAAGATGTTTGAAATAAACAGAAATAATCAAAGCTAGTTGTTGTGGTGCTTTTAATGTGATTTTAATTTTTTATGCTAACGCATCAATCATTATACCGTTCTTAAATATTTCAGATACTATTAAAATCTTTTAGGGAATCCTCGGCATCGAGGCAGATTTAAAATTTAGATATTTTTATATGGCCAAAACGTCGCATAAGGAATAATGTATTTTTAAAAAATTAAATCAATGAATTTATTTCTCAAGATAAAAAGAAAGACGTTTCAAATACTAGTACTTCTAATCAGCCAGTCTCGCTTTCATATGTATAATGAGAAAATTTGGAATCGCTGAATATCATGTTATTGTAATAAACCCACAAAAGCTTTCACTGTAACTCATGTATATTTCATCATTAGGTACCTATCTATATTACCCAAGCTTACTCCCCCTACACTTTCATCTATTCAATACCTTTTTATTTTATTTTAATTTATATTTTTTCAACATCAGTTTGCTAAACATTAGAAGTTCGATAGAAGCTTAGTAGGTATTTACTTTATGGCTTGTACAAGCTGAACAATTGTAGACTTTTTCCATCATTACATTACTTCATTACACAAAAGCTTCTAATAAATTAAGTACCTACTAAATCACTCGTATTCATTCAGAACGTATGAGAGTGTCAGGAATTTCTGGGCACGACCGAAAGGAAGGCCATATTATAACATTGAACTTTAGATTTAATTAAAACAATCACGTTCAATTATCTTGTGTATATAAATCGATAATAGAAAATAAATTGTGAATAGCGTGTGACAAACCGGTGCCAGTTGAATTCTATACTTAAGTAATTGCCTACATGACCGGTAAACTCTGATTATTATTGCACTGAACAATGCCACGTACTAAAACTAACATTGACTGTTAATTTTAACGTGTAAAATTCGTAACGTGTTAATGTCAAAGTTATTGATAAATGTCTATTGCTAACAAATTTAAGTTATTCATTAAAACTCTAAGTGTTCATTAAAACTTATTTTCTTAACTAATATTAATTCACTTTCAACGCTAAACATATCTGATAATCGTACGATAACGTTCAACTGCAGCATCAGTAGCGCGATGATATAATAATTTGAAAACACTTACACGAAAATCACAATCTAGATAAAATCAAAGTTTCAATGCCGCATTAGGTTGGAAATCCAATTGATACACTATTAATTTTTTACAATACAACGTACTTACACAAACTATCTAACTTCGTAAATATAGAAACATTAACAAACGTTAAACAGTTTCGCGCGGTAACTTGTTAACTCTCATCCCTGTAAATGTGCCAAGAGCAACTAAAGCTTACTATGTATACAACTCAACACCGTTGTTTCAATTCTGAAGATTAAAAACATAAAAAGAAACCTCAAAATCGAAACAACAAGTACCTCTCAACTCATCCTTTCCAACTCCACCTCCAAGAAACTACATTGTGCAAATGTAACGCCCCAGGCGCGACGACGACCGGCAGTGGCGCTGGCGGCACCAGTGACGCTAGTAGCGGTGGTGGTGGTGGTGGGGGTAACGCTAACGGCACCGGTGGTGCTCGCTCGGGCGGCGGTGGCTCCCTCAGCGGTGGCGGTATCGTCGCCGTTAAGCAGGAAAGCCAAGTGGAACTCGCGGGTCTTCATCACAGTGGTGGCGGCGGTAGTGGCAGCTCATACACAATGGTCGACTCGACGACCTTCCTGAGTAGTCAGCAAGGTGGAGCGCCCACGCAACAGACGCAAGTGCGACCGGCCAATAGCCAGCAGTCCGGCCAGGATGAAGAAGAAGTTCCCAGTATGTCCTCTCCTCTCGTGAGATGTGAGGCTTATGTTTGTGTCACCGCGGGGCCGATGCATGCGATGGATTACTACTAGCCGATTGTCTCTATGTGTACATAAATATCTGTGTGTGTTTGTGTGGGTGTGTGTGTGTGTCCACGCGACGCCTGTGCATCGTGTCATTGTCATTGTCTCTTCTCTTTTTGTGTTGAATGTTCATTATATATATGCACACACCCACACACATATACACACGTAAACTCACACACACACACACACACCTGTATGTCATCGCTTGCATGCTCTATCTATCTGTCTGTATACCTTGTATTTATCATCATGGTCTCTCTCTCGCTCATGTTTTCATATGCATTATAGATCTTTTTTGGCAAGGTGTAGAGGCCGGTGCTATAACCGCTTATGACTTTTGCTTTTATTGCTATACTTTTATGGTAATTTATAATCTTAATTTCTGATTTATCTTCGATTTTTATTAATTATATAAGAATTCGAAAATAAAAGTATTCAAGAAATAAGATACGACGAGCTGATAAACTGGTATCTAAATTCAAGATTATTAATGACTATAGAATAGTAAATGCGTGCGTAACATAAGTCTTTTTTTAGCAAAAAAATATATAATTGATTTATGGTTCAATATAAAATACCTAAATATACTAATGAACAAGTCAAGGGGTGATATAGTTAAAAGTTAAAAATGGCTATCTATCAAATTTTGACTCTTCGTAAAAACGTGTCAGAATCCAATTTGCCTTTAAAAGCAATATATACCACTTCCCTTCTTCTGACTAAAAGGTAAAACCTTTTTTCCAAATTTAATTGAAAAACTGCAGGGGTATGAAATAATTGATTGATTGGACTATTTGTTACAACTAGTTGAATAGTTTTCAAAAGCATCGCTTAAATGCACAAGTAAATTGAATGTCCAATATCGTTTCTTTTCAATATTTCAAGTGGCAAATTTAGATTTTCAGAGTAAAAAAAGTAATAACGTATTTCAGCTCCTATAATTGGGAACACAAATTAACTAATATTTTCAACGTCTAAGAAAAAACATTGATATAAAAAAATATTAACTAGAAACTTGCTCAGTGTAGCAATAAAATATATACAAATTTTGAGGAGATTTCAAATAAATAATTAAAGTAATACATAGAAGGAACCAAGGCAGTATATTAATCTACTTAATGAGTAAACTGGAACAAGATCAGCTAAATCTTTCAGTGTATTTTTCTTTGGCATTCAAAACTGGAGATTAATATTTCTCGTACTTTTTATATAGTCTTTATTATATTTATATTTTTTATAGATATTGTATGTTCATAATTTAAATAACCATATACTTTTTTTCGTACACAAATGATTATTTTCATAAAATTAAATGTTATACACAGACACATTAATATAATTTATCAAAATTTTTATGATTTTCGCACGAAATGATCGACGTTCATTAAATGTAAATCTTCATATATTGATATTATTTTTAATTCGAACGACAATTTATTAATATTTCATGTTTTGTTGCTCAAATTCTAAGTGTATTAGTTTCTTTTGTGTTTGTAAATTTGATCATTTGATTGTTTGAAATGTCAAGACAAAAGTAAACTAGAAACTATCTGTGGTTGGTGATAATTAAAAAATGGGGATTGCTCGTTTTATTCCGTTATATGAATTTACGAAATATGAACATGTTAGATATTTTTATATGCACGTAGACTGGAAAAATCGGTAAAGTTGCTTTGATTTGAGCCAAACTAAAATTTATTACAAATTATTTTTAAATTAAGCCAAAAAACATGATTAACGATCGTCAAATTAGCTCGAATCAATGCAACCCCAAGGGGCATAAACAAAAAATCACCACAATTCGTCATCGTACGATCCCAACTCGGACATTCAACTTACAGATCCCGCGGAACTCAACGAGTTGCTGACGACGGCGATAACGGACGCGCACAATAGGACGTGTCTGATACCATGCGATCAGATACAAGAAGCCTTCAGAAAGTACCAGACGAATCCGGACCACGCCCGCGTGATGTACTACAAGAGTATGCCACACGAGCAGCTCTGGCTCGAGGCCGCCCAGAAGCTCACGGCGGTCATCCAGGTGATTATCGAGTTCGCTAAGATGGTCCCCGGTTTCATGAAGCTCACGCAGGACGATCAGATTGTTCTTCTCAAAGCCGGTGAGTAATTGATGAAGCATATACACTGAGTCCTTTGAAATTGGTATTGACGTCAAGGCTAACAGCTTTGAACAGCTTTGAATCTGACATCAAAGTGTTCAGCATATACATATTCATATATAAACTAGAATAAGCATTAACATGCTTCTTGACAAATATTTCAACAAAGCTAAAATCAGCTGAATTAGTTATTAGCCAATCCTCTTGACAGAAATACCTTCAATTCTAATAAAAAGTGAACGGCTGTAAGCAGCGAAGGCTAAAACAATGTGAAATTTCGCAGCTTCCTTCGAGTTGGCAGTGATACGCATGAGCAGGTACTATGACCTCAACACCAACTGCGTCTTTTACGGTGACAACATGTTGCCGCAGGATTCATTCTACACGGCCGACACGATTGAAATAAAGCTTGTAAACCAGATCTTCGAAACGGCGAGGGGTATAGCCGAGCTTAAGCTCACGAAAACGGAGCTCGCGCTCTACAGTGCCGCTGTACTTCTCAGCCATGGTTCGTACACCTCTGATTCCTCGTGTCTTTTTGATGGTACATAATTTTTCGACATGTAATACTATCTTTCCAACTCCAACTCTTTTCCACCTTACCATATATCTGATCTCTCTCTCACTGTCAATGACAATTAATCATATTACCATTAGCTTCTTGATCAGGTTTAACCATTGTAAATAACGTAGTGACTAAATATAGCTTGAAAGCTGATCTGAATAATGCAACCACATAATATTACAATACATGCTTAACTGTGCAATTTGCAATGTCTAATAGTCCACCCCGTACAATCCTAACGCGAAGACATCACAATAGACTACTACCACATCGCGACATCATCTGACAGCTCAACAGCACTTCTTCAGCTACTTAAAAGAAACTTTAACATCTGCCAATGCAGCTTCCCCGACTCACACATTAATCTCGCGATTTTCAGATCGGCCAGGACTGAAAGGCCACGCTGAGGTGCGGCGGATCTACGACGCGGTGCTGTGCGCCCTGAGGTGCGAACTCGAGCGCAGTCATATATCGCCGCTGAAGGGTGACGTAACGGCGTACGACACGCTTATTGCCAAAATCATCAGTCTCAGGGAAATATCGCACATGCACATGGATGCCCTGGCCAAGTTCAAACGAACGCAGCCTCACCTCGAGTTCCCAGCGCTCCACAAGGAGCTCTTCAGCGTCGACAGCTGAACGCCACAGGCTAACGTGGCAACGAGGGCTGGGGAGGACGAGGAGGAGCGGGCCGATCACCATCACAATAACAACAATAATAACAGCAACAACAGCAACAACCATCATCATCATCACCAGCAACTACAAGAACAACAACTACAACAACAACAACTACTACTGCAACACCACAACAACCACCACCATCACCACCAATCGTCATTGTCATCATCATCGTCAGCATCGTCATCATCATTGTCATCATTATCTTCTTCTTCATCATCATCATCATCATCACAACCGGTTAACGACGACGACAACCTGAAATGAGGAAACGGGGCCTTGCTCTGTCAAGGTAAGTTTCGAACACTTTGTCTGAGATGATGCGTCCGGTTGAAAATTTATCCATTCTTTTGTGTTTGTGGGAACAAATTGTGTCGATGACAGTTATAGATTTTAAGCAGTATAGTTAAGTTTGAGTAGTCACAAAAAATGTTCTCAATTTACACAATTGAATGGAAAATTCATCGGGTCGTTTTCAAATTATGATGACATATCTTTATAGTCACTTAAACAATCAACTAATTGGTATATTTTTTGTTTCAGATTATTTCCTTCGTATTGAACGTATTGGGCCTTAAATAAACATAATATTGTTATATAAAGTATAAACAGAGCAACATAAAGTATATAAGGAAGATATATATATATATATATATATATATATATATATACACGTTTATAGGAATATAATATAAATATAAGATATGTATGCGCATACAAATATATATGTATATAAAAAAAGAATGCAAGAAGCATATATTTATATATTTGTATGTAAATAAGCTATCGGTTGTTATGACAAACACATGAAGTGTGTTGACTCACACGGTTATTGACTAATGTAATTATAAGATTGCGCTAGAGTGATCTCAAAACAAACCGTAGTGTTAATCGCAGAGAGAGAAAGAAGATGAGAAAAAATTCTATTATCGATCGAAAAAAAAAGAAGAAATTAACAGAATTCTGACTGAGCACGTGGGTCGCGCGTCTCATGTGGCACTTGTATAGACCGTCGTAGGTAAGAATTGAAAAAAAAAGATTATATTAATATAAAAAAAAGCAGAGAGCGTGAAGCGCGCGGCACAAAGTCTGAAAACGGTGTTGATAAAGAATCGTAATAAAAAAAAGTAACTGAGAGAATTAACACGTCGATCCGAGAATCGTGAACGTGACAATCGAAATTATTCTATACGCAGTAAAGCACGTTAATGAGTAAAAAGAAAAATTAGTAAATCTTAGATAAGAGAGCCATGCTCACGGTTCGATGGACTCGGGGAGATAAAATTCGACTAACAAATATATATATATATATATATATAATTCTATTATTGTATCGATATTTTGTTGCTTTTTAACGAGAGAGAGAGATATGAAGATATCGATTTTTTATCGACACACGATTTCGCGGCTGATCAACATGATTTCTTTCGTAGCTCGTAAGTGTTTCTTTCGGGTGCTCAGTCAGGATTGCCGACAAACGCACGCGCTCGCTCTATATATCACCGCGGTGACTGCGAAGATGTTATATACACACAGGCGCGCTCCTTTGCAAAAGGACTAGACGACAACGACGACAGTGACGACGAAATGGAAATCAATGCGAAGCATATGATGAGGACGGAGGACAGCGACAAACATTTATATAGACACACACGCGTTCAACGTACAATGTTATTTTTTTTCTGTTCTTTTGTCTTGAGATCTCTCTGGTCGGAGATATAACGACGTCTCACACACATACACACCGAACACGAACGCTAGTAATAATAATGAAATGAAAAAATACAGTGGAAAATAAAGGACACATGCGAGAAGTAACGTGACGCGACACGAACACACACGTTTTTTAGTTAGTTATTATATTGTAATCAAGGTGAAAAAATTGAACGAATTTAAGCGAGATGATAAGAGAGAAGAGAGAGAAAGAGGAAAAAAATCGTTTAGTTTGCGCGCGCACTCTGTAGCAAAGCAGCGTTTTTTTACATGCTTGATGAGATAAAAAATTAAATATTACTTCCTAAATCTAATACTGTTACACACATTTCACGTATGCAAGGAATAAAAAAAAAGAGGCAAGCGAGAAAATAATGATACAAGGCAAGAGAGAGAGAGAGAGACATGCGATGTGATTTCGACTCGTTTTCCGGACGCGTGCGCGCGTATATAAAGATATTACAATGCGAATATCCGCGTACACGTTTATAATAGGGATGCTGTTTTTTCAATAATCCTGTCGAATCGCAGAATAGTTTAATAACACGAAACCTGAAAGAGAGAAAGCGAGGGATCTGGTATTCCGCTGGCGATGCAAAGGTTTAAAAGACATTATTATAAATACATAAACACTGAATGTACAAAGATTTATGTAAAATCGTTTTCGAGCAAAAGAAGAAGGCAGATTATACTATATTAAAGAAAAAAAAACACGTAAAAATAAAAACAGCAGTAAAGCAATTATCGTACGGAATATAATAGCTTAACGAGTATATATTATAAAAATATATTATAATCGAAGCATGTTTACGACAGTTTCTCTCCGTTTCTTTCTTTCCTGCTATAATAATACATATATTTGTTGACGATATGTAAAACGCGCGCTAATTTTAATCAAAACCGTTGCTGTTAAAGATCGCGGTGGAGAGTTATAATAACGCGGACAGAGAGAGAGAGAGAGTGAGAGAGAGAGCGGAAGGATATTATAATGCGGGGGCGTGTACAGTGCAACAGAGAGAGAGAGAGAAAGCGAAGCGGCGACACACGCGTATTTCACGTATATTTTTTTAGAGATAACACGACGTAATATACATAATAACACATAATACACACGAATCGCGCACTCGAATTTTCACAAACGCAAATGGTGGTTTACATAGCTGTGATAAAACGTAAGCTGACAATTTTCTTTTTTCTCCTTCTCCCCTCCTTCCTCCCCCGGACAGAGAATCAAAACGCTACCGAGAACAAATATTCCGTATAACTTCTCAGCATAAAATGCGTTGTTTTCACCGCAAAGGGATTTATTACTATTAATTCTTTTTAATAAGCTTTATTCTTTCGAACTTTACGTAATTATTTTTTCTTTTTTTTTTTTGGAAAAATTTATAAGAAATGTTTTTATTACCGTAATAAGAAATCATATGTTTTGTGTTTTCTTTCTCTTTTTTAATATTTGACCTTTTTTTGTATGTACGTAATAGATTTTAAATAAAAATATGATGTTTTTGGGATTTTTAATTTTTATATTACGTTTCTTTTATATAAATATAAGTTTTAAAAAGTATATCATTAACTCTGTCGTTCATTTTATTTTACCACGTTTTTATCATTTTGAATTCATTCACATATCGTTAATATACACGTATATAAGGATTTTCGCTGGAGACGAAAACGAATTTTGGGTAGCGTCTTCACTCCCTGTTTTTTCTCTTCTTATTAACGATCGATACGAAAGTTACATCATTTACATATAGTCTAATTATCGCTCCGTTGTTTAATTTTAGATGTTACTAACAGACTTATAGTTGAAGTTATATTACGAATAGAGAGGATAAAAAAAAATAAGAAAAATTGGCATCTATTGGGACGCGCAGTATTTCGCGAGCTGTGCTCGATGAGAGAAAAAGATTGTACATTGTCGAAGGGATATATACATATATAAATATATATATATATATATACATAAATAACGATTTTTCTTTCGATTGGCGCCGGAAAGCGAGTCGTCAGCACCCGAGAGAGACAGAAAATTACACGTCGAGAAAAGAGAGAACGGACCACACGCGTATCCACAGACATCCTTCATTATCACGAACGTATATAGGAACAAACAAAAAAAAAATTAATAACGCTGCATAATTGTGATATCACACGATGAACAGAATGGAACTGACGAAAATTGTTAAGATCGAGTGAGCACGAAATGTACGATACGTCGAGTGAATGAAGGAGATAAAAAGAAAACAAATTGAAGGATAACAGATGAGTACCGACAAAATATACATGGAAGTAATGTTCGCACGTGTAATATACACTTACGTACAAAGAGTGAAAGAAATAATGAGGAAAAAATAAAATATATAGATATATACGTTGGAGGAGGATTACAGTGAATGCGAGAGACACGCGCATAATAATTATTGTAGTTATAAATAAGTAGATGAAATTTGTAAGAAATGAAAAAAATGCGAATAAATGAGAAAGACGATGCGCAAACTAATACATTAATGTTAATAACGACAAATGAGCTGAGGCGCAACGTGAATATTATTATTATTATTATTATGATTATTATTATTATTATGATTATTATTATTATTCTACCGAGTAACGAGAATAAACAATATAGACTTTACTTATCTTTAGAGAAAAATTGCTGATATAACAGATATTAAAATATTGAATGAATAAAATAATAAAAAACGGGAAAAACTGGAAAAAACGACCCATGAATTATATATTGTATGAGTACGTGGTTATGTGCGAGAGAGAGAGAGAAAGAGAGAGAGAGAGTGTGTGAGAGAGAGAGAGAACGAGCGAGAAGTGCAAGTTACAAAATAAAAAAATAAATAGCGAGGATATCCAGAAACACTGATCTACACATCCATACACATCGCAGATACATGCATAAATCGGCGCGCAGATGACAAGCAAAATAAATAGGTAACATACATTTATACACATACACATAAGCATACAGAACGGAGACGAGAGAATTACGACACAAGCTAGAAAAAAGATATATATACAGGCAGAGAAATACGGGCGCTCGTGGGAAGCAAACCTTAGATTTAACGAAATAAGAAAAAAAAAAGTATATTATATAATTACAATACACACGTTGCAACTAGAAGTTATTAATGCAATTTGGAGTTAAATTTTATAACATATATAATAAACGAAGAGTTGACGGATAATATTAAAGAAAAAAAAAACGTTATAACCCTATGGCCGAAGGATTGTGCGTCCCTTGAAGACTGCATGGATTTTTTTTTTTCGGAGAAAAAAAAAGGCATATAAGATAATTCGTTCTCTCTGCATTTTCCTTCTCGTTATCCACTTCACGTTAATGTCATTGTTATTGTTATCATATTATTAAATAATTATAATATTTATACGTATATATATACTTGGCACGGCGTAAAGAGTATCGTTTATATGATTGGTAATGTTATCCTTCCTTCTTCTTTTTTTTTTGGTTTAAGTAATACAATAGTATAGTACTGTACATTCTATTATAAAAAGCAGAGTACAATTATATAGTTATACATCCAGATATAATTACGATAGAGCTGTACAGTAAGAGAGAGTATATAAAATGAATAACTTGTAATGCTTATGTACTATTGTATTATCATGTCTTATG
Source organism: Torymus texanus (assembly GCA_036873485.1). NCBI lineage: Eukaryota > Metazoa > Arthropoda > Insecta > Hymenoptera > Torymidae > Torymus > Torymus texanus. Next base: position 10,919,102 of record JAYJLV010000056.1, read on the forward strand.
TATGATTTTTGCTCTTCATTATACATCACAATTTCAAATTCATCTCAATTCTTTGAAAAAGAAAAGAAACAAAAACGAACTTCGAAGCGAATACAAATTTTGTGTAAGTATCGTTTTGAAACGAACGAATGATGTTCATTTTTTTATATCACAAAAATTGTATATATATTTGCATGAATTTGGTATCTCTTTGGAAAGTTTTTGCAAAAGTTTTCAATAAATTTACTTATTATTAAAAAAAAAATAAATAATAATGAAATCTTACAGTTACTATATGCTGTACATCGAATTTTGTTGACGAGTTCGAATAAGAAAAATCACGTCACGACCTGGTTTACACAAAGTTTGTATAAAATTATCTATCGAAAATAAGGCATAAAACAAAAAAGACATACTTGGGTACAAACGTTCTGTCTGAAAAAAGCAAAAAGATTTTGTAGATCGACCAGATTTTATACAAAGTTTGTAAGCAACCGCACGCGATTACAAAAGACTTGTGTGTAATAATGTCTTCACACAACGAATGTGTCTAAAGTCTGCGCGATCCGCGAAATAACAAATATATAGAAACATCCATCGTCAAAAGCATAATGTGCATTTGTTCGTCGCATCGTATATACACACAGAATTTTGGCACAAACCATCATTATATCTCCGATATTGCAAGCACAAAATTTTTCGCGCTACATATTCGTATAATAAACAATCCACGAAATCTCTCAAGCCAAGCATAATCCTCCGTGCGCAGGGTCTATATATATTCACACGAACGTGCGCATATATATATGTAAATGTAGAGCTTGTCGTTGAGGAGGTGAGAAAAGAAAAATCTCGACGACGAGCGAATATCGTACTGACTATCGAGGGTATAACAAAATAAGAAAAAAATAAACACAGACATACACAGATAATGAATAAAATAAAAAAAATTACATCCACTGCGGACAAAATAAGAAAAATATATATATTATATTATTATACCGACACGCACGTTCGCGCGACCAAGTTGATTTAGCTTTAAGATTCTAGTATTCGTAAATGAAGGAAATAAGAAAAAAAAATAATAATAATAATGAGACAAGCGTTGATATTATTATCGCATTATCCTCTCCGCGATGGTTCTCAAACAGCCGCGCCCGCATATTATATATATACATACACCGATTCACGAAACATTTTTCTTTTTTTATCAAATATATACGCGATGGGGAGCGAGAAGAAACGAATTATCCGCGAGTCGTTAATGTAGTGACTTTTCTAAAGGAGAAAGAGAAAAAAAATATATTATTTTTATCGACGCGCAATTTTATTCCAAATTTTTCGAGGAAACATTAAAGAAAAACGCGAGTAAAAGTGACAGAGAGAGAGAGAGAGAGAGAAAGATACAAACAACAAAAACGGGGCCTTGGAGTTTTCAGTGTTCATTGATTCGAAAAGACGATCGAGGTGGATGAAAGAGAGAGAGAGAAAGAGATATATAATGTAAATAGATGAAATTGTTGATGCGATGTGTAAAATACATTGACGAGCGGGTGGCAAAAGGGTAAAAAATAAACGACGCGCGCGCGGACGGGGAGGGAGATACGGGGAGTTTTGTGAACCATCGCGTCAGGGACACGAGAAAATTTAGACTTATTCACACTTTTCATCATTACGTATTTGATAATGAGAAAACAAAATAATGATATAAATGACATCACCGGATTGTAACGGGGAATAAGAGAGAATTTGTTGACTATTATAATATGTAAGAACACGCAGATAATTATTGTACGTTTATTATTCCGTTTCGTTTCGTCGTTACCTTAATAACGTTTCTTTCCGTATAATATACATCATATATACACAAAACTCGATTACGACGTGTTTTTTAGAAATTCTCGGCGGTGCGTTGTAATAGAGAATTTCTTTCCTTCCCCACCCCCTCCTTGAAGAAGCGGACGACTGCAGGTGACAAAACGCGGATTTGTACGTGCGCGCATGTGAGGCGATTGCATATATATATATAAAATATATAAATAATTAATGTTGTTTAAGTGCATTCTAAATTCGACTTTTTGTACCTTTCGATCCGTGGTCGACGAGTAAAAGAAAAAATAATAAGAATCTTAGGAATTAATTGACAAAAAAGGTTATTATACACTTTAGTACGTGCGAGAAAGAGATGACAAAAATAAAAAAAAAACAAAGCGAGCGAGCGAAATAACGCGTATGCAACTGACACAAAAAAAAATAAAATAAAATAAAGAATTAAACGAGAGAAAAAAGATGATAATGTGATCGGCCTGATTTTTAGAGTTTTGCGTATACATTACGATAATATATTATATACTACGTGCATTGTTCTATAGATCCTGCGACCCCCGCATTATTTATCATTTCGACTCTTTGTAATAACCCGAAACACGAAATAACAAAGAAAAAATGAAACACAAGACACACAGACACACACACACACACGATGCATATGTGGAGATAAAATATTAAAACTCGAGATGAGAAACCAGAAAAAAAATCGAAAAAAAAAACAATATGAGATAAATGATACAAGACTATAATCTGTTGATTTCTTGTTTTTTTTTTATATAATTTTTAATCGAAGTTTTGTAAACAAAACAACAAATAATTCGTCGTCCCGCGGTGAATCGGTGAATGCTTGAACAAACTATTTTTACGTATGAATTTATTAATTAAACTATTCATAGATATTTGTATTTCGGCTCGATAAGCGAGTGTTAATTACCAATAATAATTGTTAAAGTGGAAAAACGACGTAGACACGTTCTTCTTTTAAACGGTGGTTTGTTTACCGAACGTTTTCTTATATAATTTTTGCGAATGGGAGATAATCGCGCGCGTTCTGCTGCCGACGTGTACATATATTTATATATACGATGGTGATCTGCCGACCCGCGACTCCGTTCCTCCCTTTTCTTCTTCTTCTTCTT
>JAYJLV010000056.1:10925148-10946343 GCA_036873485.1 Torymus texanus
CAGAATTGTAATAGTAAATTATATGGCCAATTTTAACACAATTCAGATACAGTTAGGATTGAACATCACGCTGTGATAAGATTTTAACTCAAGTGACACAAAATTCCGACTTAAATGTTATGTAAAGTATGATAGCTGCAAAAGATAAAGTGTGAATGATGCACGAGCGAATGTGTATGTATGAATCTGAGGCCAGAGACTTAATCCGAAACCAAACAATTTTTACACCACCGATTTTCACATTTTTTTTAATCAATCAACGAGCGTTATTAGTGTCAGTGTCATATTAGTTTTAATAAGTAGTTTTTATATCATCGTGTCGGAAACGTGTATTGAATTAGCGATTTTTATAAAGCACTGTAAAGAATAAAAAAAAATAAAATGTAATGATTGTGTTTTTCTTTTTATGTTTCAATCTTTGTAAATATCTGATGTTGACTGTATGTTCTAAGCTATAGATATTTAAATATAATTTAATGAAATAAGTACCACGATAAAAATACTCAATTACTGATAAAATATTTGTAATGTCATTCTAATAATCGGCCAAATTAAAAATACTAACCAGGACAGTGCACTACCTTCGGGTCCTGGATTTGGCTCAAACTTTGGGATACGTTTTTGGGTGCAGAAATATAGTGAAAGCTGTAATATTAGATCCTAACGCTCAATAAAACTAAAGTTCTCGACATTTTTAGGCTTATTTCGAAAAAAAAATATTCAGGCAATCAAACAATCAATTTTAGTGCACTGTCGATGATTAATTTGAAACTTTTATAACTTTGGAAGAAATCAACCTTTTGTAATATCTAAAAAAACAAATGGAAGGTCATCTTGTCTAGTTTTATTTTCTATATTTAAATGAGATTTAAAACTTTCATAAGTTAAATGGCTACCGTTATAAAAAGAGGCTTTTTCCAAGTCTTTTTTCGAAATAAGCCTAAAAATGTCGAGAACTTTAGTTTTATTGAGCGTTAGGATCTAATATTACAGCTTTCACTATATTTCTACACCCAAAAACTTATCCCAAAGTGCCAAATCCAGGACCCGAAGGTAATGCACTCTCCTGGTAAGTGTAAGTGTACCGACGTAAACAATGTAACCATAATATTTCTGTCTCGTACATTTAAATATCAATACTCAATTCTACAAGGACTTTAAATGTAAACATAAACATATAAACAGAGACATCGATTTCAGTTAAGTTCGGTAATTTTGAAAAAGCTGAATTCAAAACATTCAAACAATCATTTAGTGTAAATTAAGATTTATAAAGTCTTCAATTAAAAAGAACTTCTGAAAGATTTAACTTAGTCTATAGTTCATGTATTCCCAGTTGATTGTGGATCTTCAAACTATCAATAAAACAAGATCATTTCTCAGTTTCAAAATGCCAGATCTAGACAATCCACCGAAAAAATTCTGCGATCGATGTGTCGGTTGGTACTAACACATTGGCATTAAACTAATCATCAATAAAATTTCAAATAAAAATACTGCATATCATCTCTTTCAGAAATAATGACGAAGAGTCGTGCCAGTGAGCGCCCAATATCCCCCAATTCATCCGACGACGACTTGTGGATGCTCGAGAATTTGCTTCTGGGTGAACCATTGCGGCCCAATGGATCCCAGCTACGTGTAACGCATTATACCCGATCCCGTGGAATTTATTAATAGGCTGTAAAGGTTATGTGTTGGTTGTTGTGATACACCTGTCGATGGGAACATGTTGTATTGTGCAAGCACGTGTGTTTGGTTTGAAAAAGTATTTTTCGATTCTTGATATACATTGCAGTTGTCACTCGTGTAGTGATTATTGTAATAATTATGAAGGTATCTAAAAATGATACGAAGCTGGTTGTTTACTATTGTGGCTTTGTTATCATCGTTTGTTCAATGATTTTGTTAATATTTTTGACAAGAAGATATGAGAATTACTTTCTTATTCTATAAATATAAATGTTACAGTTTTCAATATAAATATAAAATAAATTATCTTTTGGAAAATGAGAAATCAAACATTTTCAATGGTTGATAGCACTTAACTTTTGTAAACTAAAAGTATACAGCGTCCAATAATTCAATATTTATATGCGAGAATATACAATTATTAATGACATGTCATTTTATTGAAGACAGGTTTTTTTGAAAATTCTTAAAAAATATATATTTATGTGTGTATTATTATTCATATTAATACATTACTTGTAGAATAATTCCTCTTCAAACTTTTATTTATCTACCCTTTTCACCTTCCTATGAATTTTCCAGTTAACACCTTCACTGCTGTACGAGTATATTATGACTGGCAATATTTTAAACCTTTTCACATTCATCATTTTTATTAATATAATAATAAATTGTTTTTCATTTTTTTCATAAATTTGATATAAAAAGAGAAAAGGAATTTATCCTTTCTTAAACTGTTTAAGAAAACCTAAAATCAATTGGATAATCAATGGAACCAATGATTAATCATCTTTTCTGTTAAAACTAAGTAAATCTAAAATTTACGCCAATTCGAATCGTTCCATTACGTTATCTACCCTTCCCCGCGTTCCTTCAAAAAGTCGACGAATCACGTAACTTCGCTCCCCGGCAAACCGCTGGACGGTCAACCTGTGCGAATCTATAAAAGGTTGGCGCGCGGCTTGTCAAATACTTATTCGTTCAAAACTCTACACGGCACTATAATATTTAGAATCGCAGACACCATGGATCCTCCAAAACGATTTGCGGATAAACGCGAATTGCATTGGCTTACTAAATTATATACATGGGATGGTAAGTAAATGTGAAAATTCGCATTAATTTAAATTCATATAAGTAAATTCGCCTCCTTTTGTTTAATTTCTTACTATATTATTAACTGTGTTTTAAACATTTTAAACGAAATTAACAAGAATCCTACTATTATTATTTAATAATACTAAGACTTGTCAGTTTTCTCAATACTATTGATTCAATCTGTTCAATCTGATCTTAAATCGAAAGCGAAAACAACCCTTTTTACATAACCCATCAATAACACAGTATCTTTCTTTTTTTTCCATAGAGATGCTCTTTTACAAGCGTCTCATGGATAATGAAACATTGGAATACGTTAAAAGCATCCGAACACCACCACCACGACCGTACATGGCAATATCAACGACAGTTATAATGCCAATACAGAAGACGCCACGATGTACAATGGATACGGCTTGTCACCAGGAGCCGAACTGGGGGCGAGTCAATCCAATAATGTTCTCGACGGTTAACCACGTCGACAATATGGTGATGAAGCTACAGAAAAAGAAGGATGAGCAGAAACAATGGCGGCAAAGTATAAATCGTTATCATGTTTATCGCATGCGACAATTGTGTGGAATAAGTAACGAACGTAAACCCAAAAAACTCAAAAGATGTAGTGAAAAATAATAAATGTGCCTTAAGTTTGTCTTCGATGTGCACCGGTATGCATGACGTATATTCGAATGCCAATTATAATTGACGTGTTGGGTGGACAATAAGACAGTATTATTGGCAGTAGTGCGAGGGGTTTTAAGATATGTAATTATGGTACATCTTATTTTTAAAAAATAGTGTACCGTAGTCTTTTAAGTTTCTCGTGTGTTTTCTTTGGAAATAAGACAGTGAAGAGTCGTGAACTAGTGTGAAAAAGTGTAAAAATCGGTTGATTCTTTAGGAAATATTCGCTGAAGGATTTTTTCATTTATTCGCATTTAAGTGAATTTTTCGCTTTCTCATTTTTAAAGAGGGCGGATACTTATATATTTGTGTAATATATGATAGTAGAAACGTAAACAGGTTGAATTGTGATAATTTGCGAGGATATAATTGCGGACTGAATGTCGTTGTACGTATCCGAATGTCAAGGTCGACGTGGAAATTTGAATTTTTCACGACAATGTCACCAGTCGCGTATAGTGCAAAATCATAGTTACAAATAACATCCGTTGTAACTGATATAATATTCTTCGAGAGAATTTAAGTTTTTACGTATATAGGCTTTGGTATTCCTTAACTAAGAAACTAACAAACTTTTCAGCGACCATCGATACGCTTTGTTGTTATGTTTATTATAATAAAATATGGAGATTTTTTCTCCATGAATATACTAAATATTACAACAGAGTGCGTTGATTTTGTTGAATGGTTTGACTTTTCTACTGACGAAAATGTGATAATAGTCTGGGCGAAATTATGTTCGTTTTTCGCGCGGAAGTGATATATATATATATATTTTATAAGCGTTTGCTTATTTTATTTATAGAATTATTAAATATTTTCAATGATCTCACAGGGTATAATTAGATTGTAAAATAGAGAATATATGTTAACAAATATATTTGTTACAAAAATGTATATTATATGAGTGTATATTATGTAAAGAGATATTTTATTGTAAATTTTAATTTAACCCTGTGAAATTTTTATTTGGGTTTGACAATTAAAATAAAATTCTACTGCCATGGATACAATGAAATTCTTTTTAGAATTTTTAATTATTTTTATAATTAAAAATACTAAAAAGAATTATCTTCATTACACCTGTGAACTCCTTATCATATTTTACTACTTATACAGTAGTTTACTTGTATTAAACTTATACGAATATTACAATGTAAATTTAAACTTTCAAAATATTATAAAATATATTGATAGTGTACCATTGAAAACAATAATTATATACGGTTTATACAGAATTTTTAATGTCATCGTCGATAAGGTAGAAACTAAAAGAATTGATGATAAAACAGATATCTATAGATCATTTCATAGTATCGCATATAGGCACCTTATAATTCTTAGAACGGTTTTCTTAAAAAAAAATAATTAATAAACTCTATTTTGTAATTCTTTACCTGATAATGTAGCGTTAGAATATAAAATATCGCAGTAAAACCTTCGACTCTACGCAATATACAGCCTCTAATATGAACGAAGAAAACCCGAAGAAAGCAAACAAAACATTCCTGCAACACGCGGATAATCCAATTCTTTAGAAATCCATTATACATAAGATCATGAATGAAAAAAAAAAAATACATTCCATACGATACCTTACCTCACCATCTCGTAACAATACATCCCGCACACTCCAGAGCACCCCTACAGCATCGATTTCAATTCATCAACGATATCCGCATGGGTATAAAGTACATAACACACATCTCTCAGCAAACATCCTCCTCCGCCTCCTTTCAAAAAACACACCGAGAGAGCAGCTGTCGCCCGCGCCGCCGATACTCACCGAAGACAACCGAACAGCGAGAGGAGGGGGAGAGAGAGAGAGTGAGAGAGAGAGAGAGAATCAGTCGCTTGGACGCGTATACGTACGGACGACGGCGCGCTAGGTACGTACACGCAGGACGTGCGCGAGAGAAGGAGGCTCTTCACGGAGAGGAAGTGGTGCGAGATATACAGGCGAAGGTGTTGCGAAGAAAGAAGTGAGGAGAAGAGTATAACTAGAGGTCGAAGTTAAAGGTAGTTGGTGATCGGTGGAGTTGGAAACAGCGTGCAGGTGGTTTTTCAGGACCGTGGGAAAATTCTGGGGTCCTGGGTGGAGGCCTTGAGAATGAGATTTAAAAGTGATTAGCTGGAGTTTGGAGGTTCTCTGGAAGTTTTTAAGTTTGGAGTGTGAGGAGAAAGGCTGTGATAAAGTGGTGCACTGACAGGACAACGTGTGATGATTCATACCTCAGCATGCTTTTCCAGACAATGCCAGAGTGTTGATACTTAATTCATTCGTGTAGAGAAAGAGAGTGAAGCTGTAAGGTGTCTTATCAGAGAGTGCCAATGTGCGATTCGGCAGAGAGCTCGCTCATCCAGAAGCTGAGTTATCTTCAGTTTGAAGATGACCGAGCTAATAATGGCAGATTGTCATCCTCCTCAAGGCCCGAGGCACAGGTTCCGGTGCCCAGAACTGTGGGGGCCATAGAGAGTTTTATAGAGCCTGATAATCATAGGGCTGCTCTGGCGCAGGATTACAAGGTATACGAGAGGGAGAATATTATAGCATCCGCCAGGTTTGCTACTCCGAAACCTGTAGAGCAGATAGACGAACAACATCATCAGCATCTGCATGATAGGGATAAGAAGCAATCACCAGTATACGAGAATATTGAGTATTATCCTCAGCATGGGCAGACTACATATCCACCGTATTACCATCCTGTTGAGTCAAGAAGGAGTTCAAGAGAAAGTCCAAGGACATCCATTGCTGGAGAACAGTATGATCCAGGATATAAAGTAATGATTCTTTTTTTAGTAAAATAGCATTTGTCATGAAGTAGAGTATGTTTTCAAATATTATGAATATCTGATTGACAAAAAAATATCTAATTTTCAATTATTTAATCTTTTTTTTTAAATTTTTTATTGATTCATTTTTATAAAATATTGACATTAAAACAAATTATAAATTGAAAATATGAATTTAAATAACTAGGTATTTTAACATAATTTTTTATAAAAAATAACTTAATATTCGTCATATTATTATTAATAAACTTTTTTAAATTTATAAACTAAAAAAGCATACCTTTATTTTTTGGATTTTCAATAAATTTTCTAATTAGATTTGATAATTTGAATACACGAGTATAAATAAATTGACATAACCTAAATAACTGTCAATGTCAACTAAAATAGACACCTGACTATTTCAAGCTAATTTACTCAAAATTTAATTACATTAAAAAGAAATATGATAATAAAAGTGAAAATTTTTCCTCTTTCACTTTGATCTTAATCTTATTTTATTTATAAACTACTGCAATAAAGCCAAGAATCAGGTCATTCATTGTTAAAAAATTTAGGACACATCACTTTTCACACTGCGAGGCATTCAGATATTTATATTCTCTTATGTAAATGTCTTTCATTCGTTGCATATTCAAAATTTTCTTTTCATTTCATCGTAAAATATTCTTCTTAATTTTAATAGTTAAACTTGATTTAAAATTCTTTAACAACTTTTTATGAAAATACTGAAATAAAATTTTTATTTAAATTATATATTGTGTGCAATAATGATATGATTAACAAATTTTGCAGCATTGTATGGCACCTTCTGATGGAGGTTTGAGTCATCTGAAGAAAGCACAACCGCAAGTGCCAAGCAATACCAGATATCAGACAGCTTCACCAGCCAAAGAACTACCACCATATGAAGCACCACCAGTTTATGAAAATATTCAAGATGTCCATTATTCTGAAATAAATAAAGGCAAAGCAAGGCCTCAAGTACCAGCTACTTACTACAACCCTACAAACATAAATGGTGGAGACTATGTTGTGATGACTGGAAAACTTGGCCCCCAACCGGGACAAAAGACTGCTACTTACATTCCACAAAAACTGGAGAGAACACAAAACTATGATAATCTTTTCCAAAGATCTTATGACCCAAACTTGTGCAACAAGTATTTAGCCAATTCGTTAGATCAAGAAAATAGTAAATGTACCTATGTTCCACCTTCAGAACTCCAACAAGCTAAGAATTATACTTATGAACAACAGCAGCCACCTCCACAAGTACCGCAACAAGCACAATATGTTCAGAGATCAAGTATACCCTATAACTCTGAACCATCAGCTGTTCGTTATGCACCAGAACCTCAGTATCAACATTATCGTAGTGCAACTATTGATGGGCCTACTCCACATAATCATTACAGAACAGAAAACGTACAAATGAATAAACAATATATGGATCCTGCTCCTACAAGTGCTAATACTTTAAATGCTGCCTATTATAATGATGCACAGTCGAGAAGTTTACCAGTGTACAGTAATCCCAGAGCTGGCGAACAACTCAGCAGGTATATAATTAAATAACATATTAACTCTAAAATAATTATTTAATAATAGATAATTATTCTAAACATGTAAATTATTATATTTTCAATAATACAAGATAGTCAGATTAATTTTTTATACAATAAAATTAATAATCAATTTTCCTTATGGACGTACATCAAATACACGATAAATCACTAGTTGTCAAACGATAACTCCGACGAGCGTTTCTTCTACTTCATAAAACGCTTCGCGTATGAGTCATTGTTTTTAGAAAGTATGGACCAATTATCTCTGCACATAGCGAATTAATATAGCATTAGGAAATCATTTATATTCCGCTTCGCGTTAGTCAAAATGTAAAAATAAAAAAAAAACTTCAAAGTTTACATGTGAACCGGTGAATCACGCGCCGCCTTGTGCCTATAACTAAAATATTCAGAATACCCGTTTAGTTCGGTCTTCCACGCGACTCATTTTTTTTTTTTGCGTGGCACACATATAATCCGCCAAAAATAAACGGCTAATTCGCCGCAACGCATTTGCGCTTGTAATCGTATTCTTTAAAGAGAAAGTCGCGACGCATCAATTTTGTAACAACACCGTCTCACATGTGCCTCGAGAGCCTCGCGCGCGATTCGTTGATTTTTTTGTTAGACATCCTTGAGCGAGAAATCTGTGAGTCATCATCACGCATGCTCCTTTCAAATACGCTTAGCGCCTGGCCGCTAATTTCTTTAGCAAATCAATCAGCACAATCGTAGCTACTAGTCTAGCTAGTTCACAATAATGTTAGACGATAAAAAAAATAACTTCCCTGTTTCCTTCAATCAATAACAACGAAAAAACGAACACGTACAGGTGTAATAAAACAATTTTCTTTATTTTCCAGAAACGCACACTGTTACTCGCCAAGCCGCGTAGGACCACCTGTGGACCGTCCACATCCACAGCAACAACAACAGCAACCTCCACCAGATATGCATCCGGACACGACGGATCTTCGCAACGCGGGGCCGCGATACAGTCCCAAACATTTACCGGACCAGCGTTACTCGCCCAGTCCGTCCACCGTTGGTATCGACCGTCCACCACCGTCAGGCACAAATTCTCCTAAGATTAGCCCCACCCGCGAATCATCCGCTGTTGTCCTCAGTTCGCCTCATAGACGCGAGATTGCCGAGAATCCGATGCGAGGCCAGGTGCAAGCAGCAGTGACAAGCGCTTCTACTGGTAATGAACCTTCAATGGTCCACGGGCCTAGGATCACGAGCTTGCCGCCTGGTGTGACGAGTGGTGTTGCCGGTCCCGTGACTTTGAGCGACGGCGTGCCACTGCTGCAGAAACAGGTGGAACTCGAGCCTGAGGACAGGCCGCCTACGAATCCGCCTATCAAGCCGACGATTGGCAAGGGTTTGCTGCCGTATAATGTTACACCACCCAGGCCATCGGTATTGATTTTGTTAATTTTGTTTTATTCTTGAGCGTTGGATTTAAAATTGATTGGATTGCTGAATAAGATTTGTAATTTTAGGTTTATTAAATTAAATTATATTATTCAAATTATATTTAATTTCTCTTAAATTTATGTGTATTATAAGATCTAAAAACTAATGTACCGTGTATTAGTATTTCGAAAATTAGAAATGTTTAAAGTATTTGAAAAATGACTAACTCGGCTGACTAATGCACGATTATCTAAAAAGACTCACTGTATGACTAACTAAAGTAAAAAGTCTTAGATACAACTTGTATAAGAAAACTGATATTTTTTTAGGGTCCAACGGAGGCAGAAAGAAAAATAGAAGAACTTACAAGACAGCTTGAAGAAGAAATGGAAAAACAGGAAGAAGAAGGCGAATATTTCGGTAATTAACATTTTTTGTCATTATAATTTTTATAATAATTTATAATAATTACAGCGTAGTCCTGTATAGTTTAATTTAATCTCAAATTCGAAATAGATATAAAAATACAAAATACGTAAAGCTACGTCGGTTGTATCGAGAACACGAGTAACTAATCTCTTGTGAACAAGCAGTGTACATGTTTTTTGTATTTCCACTACGAAATATTTTCAACGGATCGTTGTTAGCATGAGCATATCGTGAATCTATACATACAGACAACAACGCACATACTAGTCCAACTCGTTAGCCAACTCTAGTTCGGCGCTTTGGTGTTCTAGTGAGGCAGGCGTTTACTAATGCATTACGCGCCGTGCCGGTTTCTCACAGTCATTATTACCTACCTCCGAACTTGTCTTACCTCTTATTGACTTCTCGTTTATAAGGTCTTTGACTTTTTTCGTTTGAAACGAGAAATGTGGGGAGTTGTGCTACTTGATCTAATTCTCATTCCAGTAGTGTTAGTTGTGATAAAGTTTCTTAGACGCTATATATTCTTTTTTCTATACGATTAAAAATACGATTAGTGCATTAACTGAAACGTTAAAACATTTATCAACGTGATTTACGAAATAAATTTTCATGTAGTTATATAAGGTCTTTTAAAAAATAATCTTTTATTTAATTATACTCATAATCGTAATTTACAGGTATATGTCATACGTGTCGCGAGAAAGTAACCGGTGCTGGACAAGCTTGCCAGGCGATGGGTAACCTATACCACACAAATTGCTTCATCTGCTGTTCTTGCGGCAGAGCACTTCGTGGCAAAGCCTTTTACAACGTCGACGGTCGTGTTTACTGCGAAGAGGATTATCTTGTAAGTAATTTAGAAGGCAATTCAATTGTTTGCGCTCAGTGACGGAACGATAAAACTTATCTGACTATTTTTTGCTTTAGTATTCCGGCTTTCAACAAACAGCAGAGAAATGTGCTATTTGTGGTCATCTCATCATGGAAATGGTAAAAGTTGTTTCAATTTATTTACAAGTAAAATTTTAATCTTCTCTAAATAATTATATATTTAACAGATCTTACAAGCAATGGGAAAATCGTACCATCCCGGGTGCTTCAGATGTTGCGTGTGCAATGAATGCTTAGACGGGGTGCCGTTCACTGTCGATATTGACAATAAGATATATTGTGTCAATGATTATCACAGAATGTTTGCTCCAAAATGCGCCTCGTGCGGGAAAGGAATAACCCCCGTTGAGGTAAACGATATCGAAGTGCGTTGTATTTTTTTATTTTTTACTTTTGTTTCTTTTCTTTTCTGTTCTCTTTTTATTATTTTTTATTTATTTTGTTTTTACTATCGCTTTTTCATTTCCGGAAACAATAGGTTATGGACATGCACAACGAGAATACTGCTGATATTTTATAAAAATATTTAATTTTTCTAAGCTTAAACAACGTGATTCATGTTTATTTGTTTTATTTTTAAACATAATTTTTGTTTATGACTTCCTTGATATAATGTTTTTAGTTTGGATAATTACCCAAGCAATTAAATTATTTAATATCAGCATATAAGCAGGCACTTACAGAAACAAGTTTTTTTAAATTGTTCTAGTTAAGCTGCACTTAACCTATATTCTCGTATATAACCATTGTTTCCACTGTGATTATCCTCATTACGATAATTGTCCCTAATTTTGTCATTCACTCCATTTTTTAGGGTACCGAGGAAACAGTGAGAGTAGTCTCGATGGACAAAGATTTTCATGTCGACTGCTACGTGTGCGAGGACTGTGGTATGCAGCTGACCGACGAACCGGATAAGCGATGTTATCCGCTCGACGGTAGATTGATGTGCCGGGCCTGCCACATTCAACGCATCTCGCATATGCAGCCCAGAGCACCACAACCAGTCTCAGCGACCTATCAGTATATGGGTTGAATTTCTCTAGGACAAATATTTAGGAACTTTTGTTTTTACAATAAAGACACGACGTATTCGGTGTCTCAATGTGATATAATAAGATAAATAGAAGTATCTCAACGAAACTAACAGTTGTAGTACGAGAGTGCATAATAACTCGTTTAAATTAATTTTATCGACAACCAGCAATATGCTCACGTGCTAAACTAATTTATGAAATTTTAATTGTTTTTATCAGTTAAAAAAAAGGAAAGAAAATCGCAGGTGGTATTAGTTATAATAGCTATCGAGTTAATGAATAATATCAAATATTCTAATTTGGAAAAAGTAACTTTTTCCAATTAGGTAATTCAAAAATAGAGAGCCATGGCCTCGCAATTAGATATCAACAACAAAACGTATACTCATAATTAGAAAAAGCAAACTATTGACATAATCAAATATAATAATCTAATCCGAAAATGAGTATTATCTGCATCTCTAGGCTATTTAATTGTAAAATATAATTTTTTAATTATTGCGAATCTTTTACAGCGGTACGAAGAATTGTTACTTAATGCGATTTTCACGATTATTGTCATTTGCAAAACACCGACTTATTGAGCAAAATGATTAAAATAGTAACCTTTTCCAATCGTTATACATTTTTATAAGCACGTGTATATGTAGATCAATCAAAACGCACAAAATTCGGTTTTTGCGAATTACAACTTTTTGATCAAATTTCCAAATACAATATACAACTAGCGTCATAATAATAACATTAGATATTCAGTATTGATAGTAAAGTTATATTGATGATGTTATAAAATAACCAATGACTGATATTCAGCATAAAAGCAAAGAATTTACTAATACATTTAAATGGACTTTTGAGAAAAAAATGACTATTATACAGTGTTTTATAATAACGTTTTTTGAAATGAAGAATTTTTATGGTAATGATGTGAAGATGAGTAATTTTATTTTTTATCACAACATTACGTTTGGTATATAGCACACTATGGATTATTATGTTAAAAGCTATTGCATATTTTTTTAATTTTTACAAGAGGTGTATATTTTTATTGAACGCCTGAATTTATAATAAGTTTTATTGTAACGAAATGTAATTGTTAATATTACACACACACAAAATATATTTGCAATCCTTAATCAATTATGAATAAAATTATTGAACACATATTTATAAAGTTGTATAGTTTTGTATTTTGATAATACATTCTTTTCCATAATCTACTATTCAACATCACTCAATTTAAGAAAAAAATTCATATTTAAAGCAGCAATACTTTTTGAGTCTTTTTACATGTCATAATTTTTCGCCAAACAAATTGAGTTACTTTGTCAAAGCAATTAACAAATACAAATGTCAATATTTCATTCCCTAAGGAATACACAAAAAGCTACTGAAAAAAGCTTCAAAAGGATACCGCATAATAACATAATAATATCTTCCAGGGCCTAGCATCTCGGTCAATACTATACATACCTTAAATTTATTACACGCCCAGTGTAATGTCAAGCCCGCTCGTCGTCCAATCCCTGGGCGCGAATTAAAAATACATTTTTCAAGCGCGACGCATATATATATATATATATATATATATATATGTGCGCGCTAATTAAAACGCAAATAATGGACAGCTCATTTTAGACCCTTTATTTTCCACGACACAAAGGCTCGCGCGTTGCTTTGTGCTGTCGCCCATATATAGGCTTCGACACGAGATAGATAGAACACATATATACGAGCAGACTTGTATGCGCTTACAAAGTGAAAGAGCGCGTGGGTGTCACCACGTGTATGCGAAATTTAATTGAAAGCTGATGCGCACTTTTTGAAATGAAGCGAGGAAATAAGGAGATAAGTGTATATGTAAGACGGAGCTTGACGAGTTAATGATATGTATATATAACGTGTCAAAAAAAAGTTGACAAGCTTGCAATTTCGCAAAATTATAGGGGTTTCGCTCGATTTGCATAATTACTTGTATAATATGAATGGTTATCCATTAGGAAGATTATTAAATTAGGGAAATTTTTTTTTTTCAACTGGATTATCGAAAAAGAACGAAAAAGATAAATCGGAGGACAAGGTCGACTTTTTACGCGTCGACACACCCCTTAACGCACATAATTTATTTTCGAACGTTTAGCTCAATCGGATGTGAATCCAGCGAGTGGCCAAATATCGAACGATCTCTGGTTGAATTAATACAACGCTATTCAAAGTCGCTCTCTCTTTCTTTTTCTCTCGCACCACTGTATACGTACGTGACTTTTCTATATTTATTATTACTGACGTAAACAAATGGCTTTACTAACTCACCCTTCAAATGCTTATTATCCCGCGGGTTTACATTAAAAAACAAAAAAAAAACAAACAAAATACGTTGACAAGAACTTTATTTTAAGTAACATAAATTGCTACAGATAAATTACTCTTATATATTAGATAACAGCAGGGGGGAGAGAGGGAGTACCGACAACCGGGCCTTTAAAATGAGAAATTCCACACTTTGACGAACCGAATTACACCTACTTTACATAGAAAGTATCATCATATAAGCAAGCTCGTAACGAACGCGCGCCTTCGCGTTGCGTGAACACGAGCCTCGGCAGCAACTAATCGAAGTTGTTCCTTTTTTCCCACCCTCCCCAAGGTCACGCGCACGTTTCTTTCTACTTTACATCTCTTTTTCTCTCTCAACAAACTTCTACTTCGTTCTCTTCAACTTACTTTTACAATTCTGCAAACCCTGCGCCTATCCACAATATACAATCATCATCTCCTTGGTAAAAAAAAAAAACAGTGAACCCCATATATCTTTCTCATCTTATTCCACCATACGCTCGTATAATAATAATAAAACGTGCCCTTTCGAATTGATCATCCTTCTGAGATCGAAGCGAGATCGGACCGCGCGTTATACGAGAAAGGAAAAAAAAGTTCGAGAAATCTCACGCATTCACGCTACATTAGAATCGACCTATACAGAAGAAAACCATTACATTACAGAGCAAATCCTAGGGACAATAACACCCTCGCCTTATATTCCTATCTCCGCACATACACCCACACTCACATATATACGAGAAAAAGAGACATTCAAGAGCCTGCGACTACTTCCCAACTCTCTCTCTCTCAATAATCCCCCTTATACACACACACACCCACACAAGCAACCCTCGAAAAGGGGGCCACGTAAGCGCATGCGCGCGGACAGCTATATCGGGGGTGTCGCTACATGTACGCTATCTCTCTCTCTCTCTACCCCCGGGGGTGGCTACGTACACCGCGCTCTCGTATAAGAGACTAGTCGTAGCACAGCGCTTGTACAAAAGTGATCGCTTCGGGTGTGGTGTGCACAACTCGTTATTATTATTGTTGTAAACTACTCTTGGTGCGTGCGTGTCGTTAAAAAGAGGGGAAAAAGAGTCAGACGGCGACGTTGTCGTCAGTGTGATTTAGGGACCGCGCAAGCCTAATTGTGAGTATATATTTTACATAATATTATTATTATCAGTGTGGATGGATATAATAATGTAAATGTGAGAGACACGTCGGCGACGTGCGGTTAATGATTTCTCGTGAACGTATATTATACGTGCATGTGTCGTTATGTATATACGTAGAGAGAGAGAGATAAGGGATACTATAGTAGTATAGAACAGCGGGGATTGATAAAAAAAAAGGGAGGGAGGTGTGAGATGAGAACAAGGGATGAGAGAAAAAAAAAGGTTGGCATAGTGTGGGGGAGGACGATGATGATGACGATAGGGAGCGCGCGGCGCGCGACAAGTTTGTGTACAGTGTGTGCGCGTCGTGATTGATTAATTGCTCGCCGCCTTCTTCTTCTTCTTCTTCTGGCATGTGAGATTAGAGTTTCTTCAGTATACTCGTTTTATACTTATATATACCAACCATTCCACAACGCTTTCCTAATAAGTATCACACGTCTCGACTACATACGTGACGTGGTGTGTAATATATATAATACGGAAAGCTCAATGGAGGGTAAAGTCGCAAGCTCTTCGTACGGGGGGTAAAGTAGAGAGTATAATAATCCACATACATCAAATAATATAGGTATATACACATACACAAACAAAAAAAGTTTTTACATATCTCTCCTACGCAAATCGATATATCATCAGTAAATGCATTGATTTATACATCCACCCTTCAATACAAAACCCTAAAAATCCCTACGATGAGATACACACACATATACATAACACTGCCGGTAGTACCGGAGGCTTTATGGGCTTTCTCTCACACGCGCATCACTACCACTGCTACTGCTACTGCTGCTATCGGACCGATCGATATGCGGCCCGGCTCGCGCGTGATGTAAGCTGCTGCTGCTGCTGCTGCTGCGACGGCGCTTGGAGAGGGAGTGTATATAGATGAGCACATAGAGGCTATACAGTAGGTTCTTGAAATTTCTTAATTAATTTTACGAAGAGAAGGAGAAAGAGGTGGAAGAAGGGAAGAAGATAAGAAGAAGAATATAAAGGTAGAGCGTTCAACTTTGTAGAGAGAAAAGAGAGTGTATATATATATATATATATATGTGTGGAAGGGTATATAGGAAGGACAGGTTGTGAGAGAGAGAGAGAGAGAGAGAAGATCCGGCTTTGAAGAAGAAGACCGAGAGAAGGGGGTGGTTTTTTAGTTCGGCGTGTTGATGAACCCGGGTATATTATATACGTGGCGGCGCGAGGTTTCTAGTATCTCTCTTTGGCATATATATACAGCTTGAAGCGATTGGAAAGAGGAGAGGTTGAGTGGTGTGATTTGTGTGTCGTGATGAATATAGTGGATAGTTTTAGTGTATATATAACGGTGGATTGTTTGTGAACTGATGAGGTATAAAGAAATGATAAATAAAATATCTTTTGCATTTTGTACATATTGGCGGTGATTAAAAGGTATCTTTGTTTTGAAATGGAGTATGAGAGTTTTATTATTTTTTCGTAGTTTTATTTAATATGCGGTGATGATATACAAGTGGCGAAGTTTCAATTTAATCAAAAGAAATGTTTTTTCGAGGAGTAGTCGCATTGTTCAGATTCACTGACATTGATGTTACACGTTAATTGTAATTAGATTTATTTAGGAATTGTCAATAGGTACGTGGAGTCTAAGAAAATGTGGTACTGCTTTGATCTTTAAATAACTCAATGCGCATCATAGAAACTGCACGGCCTTAATTATAATTATAATTATATCAAATGCACATTGATGATTGAATGACTCATTTCATGTTTTTTATTATTATTTTTGTATAGTTATCAAAACGAAGTATATTTATCACTTATTTTAAACTATTATCAAAATATATTCCGAGACAATAACCTTACATCAACACGATAAATAAAATCAACAACCAACCATATACTTACATCATGAATCATCATTACAAATTTCACTATTAAATCGTCCAAAACACTATAGTAATATCCGGTCACACATGTATCATCCCTTATTACATCGTCAATCTTTCCAATTATATACACAGCCACCAACGACGCCTTTCTATTTTCAAAAGCTCGTATAATTCAAGCACGCTCCATAACAGCCGCTTAATAACACATCTCTAAAAACCTTCGCGCGATATCCACCACCCCTACACACATACACCGAAAACAATTCTCCACCACCTATACTGAACCACCCCGCGACCTTCTCACCTCACGAATCCTCCACCCGCTCTATAAAAATCCTTATACACCTACATTCTCTTTCTACTATATTGTCACACCTCGTGTATATCCTGTCGTTCACACCGACTACTACTCATTAACAATCTCCCCTATACTCGCATACCTTCGCAGTACTTATATATCTACCGGCTTCCACACTCTCTTTCATTTCCTCCCACTCTCTCTCTCTCTCTTATTTCATACACGCTAGAACCACACACACGTATATATATATATATATACATCTATACATACATATATATACATATATAGACGATACGCTTGCGCGCTCGTGTTTATCGATTCGCCACACCGCGACGGTGGCAGCGGCTGCTCTCTGCTACTGCTCGAAGCGCCCAGCCAGTGTAGTCGTGTGTGTCGTCGTAGCGCGCGCGGGTCAAAAGCTCTCGTATATATATATATACATATACATATACACTGTAGTATAGTATACCACGAGCGAACACGAGTGTTTTTTTTTAAGAGAGAGAGTAGAGAGAGAGAAAGGACGAGATGAATGGCCTGTGAGAGAAAGAGATAAGAGCGAAAGATGATGAAGAGGAAGAAGATAGAGGGTTGCTACCATAGTTGTTGTTGTTGTGCTAGTGTACTGATTGAACCTGGTGATTCGTTACAGGAGGCTCGCGGGCGCTATGCGGTTCAACGAGGCCGTCTGCAACAACGCCGTGCCATCGATGCACATTGGATTGCAGAACAATAAGTGAGTATATATATATATGATGTACTATATATTATATATATACACATACGTGGTCTATCATTCTATACACTATGTCATATCTTTATACGTGGATATGGTGTATAATACAACACAACATTGTCGTGGTATATACTCTGATTTATTTTTAGTCGCGTCGCCACGACTAGCCTTGGGGATAACAGTATTATCCCCGCGCATTCACATACATAAACGTATATACACATATAAACTAAAGTACCGATATATCGGTACCTCTCGACTCGCTTTTCGGTGAGCTTTCGACGCCTTAATTGGAGTGCCAACGAGTGAACGTGTCACTTGAATTTTTTTTTTTTTAACAAGATCCATTAACGCAAGCGTATATAAGTACAGCGACCGTTTTGCATCGCGACAGCTTGAGGGAATGATATGATTTATACGCGACCCCGATACTACGTACATACGTACATGTGTATATATACATGTGTGTACTATATATCAGAAATATCGAAGATATACGAGGGAAGGGAGGAAAAAAAAGAGTAAGTTGCGCGTGTCTGATATGTATAGGTGTGTATGTATGTGTGTATTTATGAGCCAAAGGTGGTGATTTATAAAGCGCCCACGTGTGGACGTTTATTTCCGTTGGAAGTTTAATTTGGAGGAAAATTTGCAATTTGTAGTAGGTATAAGAGAGAGAGAGAGGAAGAGAAGGATTGATGAGAGTTGTCAGGTATTTTAAGAACGTAGATACGTCGATACCGGGTGGAAGAGAAGAAGAGAATTGTAAGCTAAAGAGGTGTATTATTATTATTATTATTTTGAAGGAAATTAGATATATTATACCTGACTACGTGTAATTATACGGCCTTATTTTAACTCTCGCTGTTATCGCGAAGATTTGGCATTGTTTCTGCTATGCTGGCATATATTCTGGGTCAGCGTAGTCGATATATAAGTTGAGGGAGTGAATAAACTAACTTTTTTTTTTAAACAAAAAAAAAGAAGAGAATATAGATGGTGTATATACTTGAGAACAGTTAACTTCAGCGAATTGTACATTACACGCGACGCGAATAATATTATTCGATGATTATTATAATATGGCTGTGGAGACATTGTTTGAAGTATATATAGCGTGTATATAATCTATGTAGTAGCAGCGCGGAAGAACGAATCGACATCGATTGAATCCTTAAAAGAATCTATATAATGTGCTCAAGGCGTGCGCGAGGTGCAAGTTCAGCCGGCGATATGAAGAAGGATGTATATAAGACGGCCATTGCACGGCCCGATCACGTCGCACTTCTTGATTGCATTAGCATAATATTACAATTTTGAAAATGAATATGAAATATATATATATTGATTTGAGAGTTGAGCGTGTTCCATTCATGGGTATGGTCGCGTCTATTCGATATATATGCGTGAGGAGAATAAAAGAGATATTGATAGTTCTTTTTTTAATCTGTATTTAAATATAAAATTATGGGTATAGTTGAAATTAAAAAAAAATGGTAGTTCTTTGGTTGGTTTAGAAACAGTGAAAGATCGGTTACTTATAATATCACGTTGGCTTTATACTTTCTATATACAAAGAATATCAATCTTATATTTCTGATATACCCTCCATGTAATTTAAGCCACTTACTCAGCTTACACTTTTACTTACAAAGGTCACCGGTCCTTATTAAATCAAACTAACCTTATATAGAAAAATATCATAATACCGAAAAATTCGCGACAACAAACTAACGATCCATTAACCCGCCAAAAACCTCATTCCAAACCATCCGCGAACCACAACAAAAGCCACAGACAAAAAAACTTTTCTCCCGACAGAAAACCCATTAAGGCATTCCCACATTCAAACTCACTCACTCGCCGGGCTTTCAAAAACTTCACGATAGCTTGGCCGCCACACACACATACACACACACAGGGCGAAACATTGTGGCCCGATTTTGAGATTCGATCAATGAGACGAGAGAGAAGAGGGATTCTTTCGTCGTTCATAATAACGCTGGCACAAAGGAGAGTGAGGACAGTGAAATGGGACAATGGCCTGCGTCGTCGAGCGAATACAGAGCCTACTGTTATATATCCTAGATGGTTTCGTTACAAAATAAGAAAGAGGAGCGAATGAAAGATTGTGTGGGAGGAAGAGAGAGGGACGACGTAATGGCAGAGGAATTAGTTTTGCGTATCGGACGCGATTAAAGTCTATTTTTGCCTGCCTTTGGTCTTCCTTTTTTTTCTAAGATTATTGGTAAAAAAAAAAGATATAATGGGGGTCGATATTATAGCGGATATTTATTATTATATCGTATTGATTTGAGATAATAACTTATACTTTTGCGATAGTAGTATATAATTTATTTATATTTATTATTCTATTAAAAGTAAAATAATAATTGTTTATAAAATTTTAATTCTATAATGCTCGCGGAAATCCATTCCTCAGAGACCTTATCGAGCCCTTGCGCGTTGTACGACGAGCTGACATCAATTTTAAAAGATAGCATGAAAGTAATCATTGTTATAAGCGCACAGGCGCGCACGTGCGAGTGAGCGAACTTTTTTAATGTAGACCTTTTATATATATATATATATATATATATATATATTCCTTCGTGTAAAC
The DNA here is from genome assembly GCA_036873485.1 of Torymus texanus. Classification (NCBI taxonomy): domain Eukaryota; kingdom Metazoa; phylum Arthropoda; class Insecta; order Hymenoptera; family Torymidae; genus Torymus; species Torymus texanus. The sequence goes on from JAYJLV010000056.1 coordinate 10,945,800, forward strand.
AATCGATATATACGCGTCTGGTGGAAAGTAGATCGTGTTCTGAAAAAAAAGAAGCATAAATATTCGTTTGGATGAAAGAGAGTTTTTTCAAAAACAAATAAAAACATACACGCGTATATATATGTAACATCCAATTAGCCGTATATAGTCAACCTGATAAAATTAAAAAAGTTTTCTATGAAATATACTTTGCTTTCAAAGGGTAACAAGTGAAAAAGTATATATTACGGTGTTCTAGATTTCGCGAATTTTAAAAGAAATATTATAATTTAACAAACAAAAATATTATACGTATATGCACGGTATCTAATTACACAATTTGTTTCTCGACCGATTACAGTCAACTACAACGCAGCTCATCAGAAATCATTCTGAATGAAAAACCGACTGACAACAGCAGCGTCGTAGGCGTGAACAATGCGCTGACCGGTGTAACCGGCCAGGATCCCGATGACTTTCGCATCGGTCAAGACACGAGCACTTACTCGTCTCTGGCTGCCGTGACGCGTAGCAACAAACTACTCGAGCACAACCTAAACAACAA
>JAYJLV010000056.1:10946443-10997332 GCA_036873485.1 Torymus texanus
TGTAAGTAATTCACCCCTAATTGAAGCACTTGAATAATTTCGTCATAATGCTCCATTTTTCACAATATACTCCAACATAATAAACAGAACAATCTTGAATTGTTCAAAAACACATTGAAATCAGAAGCGAGTTTAAGTAGGTTTGTTCACGTAACTCGATGTTTAAAGATGAATTTTTTTCTAGTTTGCTCATCTGACATCCGTCACGTCCTCTAGTCATTTTCGCATATACGCACAAAATATTGCGGTATATTGTATAATAGCCTTAAAATCAAGGGCTCCGGCAATATCTGGTAACCCAATGTTAAATTTTTAGGGTCGTTCTAAATTGACATACAGAATAAAAAAGTAACAATATATAAGTGACTAAAAAAATAGTGACCCTCAGATTATTGAACTTCAACAGTGATGCTTGCAGTACCCCCTTTAGTTTCCACAGTGTTTTTCATTAGTTTCGGAACAATTTTACAGAAAAGAAAATCTGAAAATAATCCGTAGGGTACCAGATTCTGCCATTATGTACAAAAGTAGATAACACTCAAGGTACCAGAAACTGCCATTATATGGCAGAATCCATTTTAAATCAGGTGGTCCGCGCATACCTATGTCACTTATCATATTGAAGTAAAAATATTTATGTTTTACTGCTAAAATTATTTGACACGTATTTTTTTATTTTCTTGTTTTATCAAAAATTCATGCATTCAGCGATACCGAAAAATTCCGAGAACATTCTTACTTAGAAAAAAAAATTTTCAATGTAATTTTCAAACGACTACTGTTTCACAACTTATGCCGTTATTGCCTGGATAAATTTTACATTCTTATAAATGGCATAAATCAGATGGCTCAGAATACATTGTTGCGTTTATTATTTGTGACCGAATTTCATCGAACTCTGTAACGTTACTCCCTCAGAAATTAATTAAGCTCGTAAGAAATAAATCATGATTTACCAGTTCTCAATTAGGGATAATCATTCTTAAATGTTTTATACGTGGCTTTCAGACTTCGAGTAAGAAAACGTTTAACTTTGTTCTCTTTCATATCATTTATTTGAACGGTAATAACGTCACTCTTAGTAGGACTCTGTCTTGAACAATTAAAATCGTCATTTAAATAATATTCCATAACAATTTTTTTCGGTCCTTCCATGAATTGGATTGCTTGTGTATGCTTCTGGTTTCAAATAAACTCCCTTTTCCTGTGCAAGACTTTTCGCTCTTTTTATTATGTACATTATTATGTATTTTTTATTATGTCTGGAAATAAGGATGAAATTTCATTTTTCGTTAAGGATGAGGATAGCAAAGTCAGAAATTTTATTTTTTCTGGTACCGTGGAACCCTTTTATAGTTGAGTTTGTTGAGTAGGTGTTTAGCAATTCCGTGAGTTGTGCCTCGTCGGGGGCCAAAAGAAGAGAGAGAGCTGATGACAGATGCCGTGTGAGACTGTGCCGTATGAGAGGTCCATGTTGGGAGTCAGAGAGAGATCGAACTTGTATTTCTCCCATGAGAATTGCCGCCACAGAGCGCACTGAGACTTCCTACGTGGCCGACTGTTACATTGAGACTTGAGTGAGTGAACCGAATGAGAAATACAAGCGGCCGTATGGAGAGCACACTGTATTTTGAGAGTAAGAGAGAGCACATCCGTCTTCGCTTTGAACGTGTCATCAAGGCGTAAGTCAAATCAGTGTCTCTCTCATTTACATGTGTAGAAGTGAGAGAGACAGCATGAGTTTTTTCCATACTCGGATAATCAGTGTAGCGAGTCTGCTATTCCGTAGAGAACAGCTCGTGAGTGCTGCCGTCGCGTGACCGCCTATTGAGGTATACCTATAGTCGCGCAAACGCGGGAAATTCAAAAGTTGATAATTCCCAAACAACTGTTATGTCATTATTATATCCCTATATATAAGCGTTAAGTGTGAATACTTTTTTCCTGTGTTATCTCACTTGTGATCTCTATCCCAGCGTAAATGCCCTGAATCTCACAAATACATCTAGATAGGTATTTACGTTCTCTATTAAGACAACAAAAATCGAACGAAAGAAAAGTGGGGTTTACAAGAAAAATGCTCTTCTGTAACATAAAGGACGTGGAAGAGGGCTCAAAACTGAGTTAAATTATGTGTTACACGCTTAAAAGCTTAAAAAACTGGTGAAACAGTAGTTGTTTGATAATTACTTTGAAATTTGATCTGGTGGTAGATATTACGTGCACAGATGCAGTTCAATGCGTGTAAATCATTTTTTTCGGACGTTCAGGGGATTTGTAGAAAAATTTACGATAGTGTATCCTAAAAATAGGAAATCCTAGATAATTACGTGAAAATTAAATCTAATACGCTTTTTGGATCGCAAACGTCTTATAAATAAAGCAATTTTTTTACGTTATAATGCATTCTATAAATAATTTTGAAATTATATATTGTTTGATGTAAGCTAAACGAAACATTCATTTTGATCAATGAAGTTGATTATCACTAATCATATTTTTAAAGTTTTTTCTCGCAAAAGAGACACATAAATTACTTGGTGAAAGTAATACGAATTTCACACTTTGTCATATTTATTCGATTACATCGACGCCTCTTACCAAGACTAGCGCGATTCAATTTCCCGCAAACACTAGTCTATTTTAGCGTTTACAGTGAAGATTAGCACGTTGAAAAGTCATAAATTATGCCAGTTTTCGGCATTTTAAAATATAATATCTTTGCTATTTTTCTACTTTTACCCATATTCTACAATCCTTATTCTGGAATGCTTTTAATCACTTTGTACCGAATGGGCGAAGGCGTTACTGTTAGTCACTCCATAATAATATAATAAAACAATAACAATATTTGAGACTTTGCCATCCTAAATTATTGGATAAAAATAGGCTTAAAAAAAGTTAAAATGATAGTTGTAGATCTTTTTGGGTATCACAATGATCGCTCATTATTGCACATTTGTATAATAATAAGGTATCTTTCATTGACTTTTTGGTAAAAATAGTCCTGATTGGACTTTTTATTTTCTAAATTTTAATATTTCATTTACGCGTATGTAAATGAAAGCATATACGTATGGCTTTAAAAGTATGGTTATTAACAAATAAAGAAAATTTTTTCAGAAGTATGGGTCATAAAAATCTTAAAAAATTCAGGAGAATTCGGCATAAGTAGCAGAACATTTTCTGAGAGTGTTAAGTCTTGAAAATCGAGGCCAACGTTCTTATATAGTCATAATTATTTATTTATTTTTGTAGCTATTTACAGTGCGTCCCAAAACTATAGAAACACCTAGTTGTTATACGGTATAAGTAGTGTAAGTCTCGAAAATTAATGTGATAATCAGTCAGAACTTATTTTACATGTTACAAACATAAAACCCAAACGAAATCAATCGCTTTAAGGTATTAAAAGCCATAAAAATATATTTTTTATTCACTTTATTTAAAAAATGAACAAATTATTAAGAATTTTGCCGTCCCATAACTATAGAAACACATTACAAAATCTCTATTAAACCAAGTAATACTTCTATTTTTATTCATTAATTCCTTATAAAATACTAGTTTGCAAATGTCCAGAACTTTAATTTTTTTGAGCGTTAGGATCTAATATTGCAGCTTTCATTATATTTCTACACTCAAAAACTTATCCCAAAGTTTGAGCCAAATCCAGGACCCGAAGGTAGTGCACTCTCCTGGTTAGTTAATATTTTTCACTATTAAAAGGTATGGCTTACCATTATTCTGTATTAACATATCTATAACCTGGAACTATTAATACTGTCCATGCAGTATGAACTCATTTATCCTGTTGAATGCAGTAATGAAAAAATAGGGGAAGGCTGCTTTAACACGTACAATGTTATCTGTAAAAGAATAGTACTTTTCGACTTACGCACTAGTTTCGAACAGCATTTTATACCACGAGCGCCGAAAAATCATACCAAAGTTATGATTTTGAGGTTAGAGTGGTATAAAATATTTTATGTCAGTTGACACAATAGAAATGCTGCTATGATTAAAATATTCAAAAGTTTACAACAAACATGAATAAAGAGGAAATGATGATTAATAAATCTATTTTAAAATTATGAAAGCAAACCAAATGAAAAAAAAGATATTCAAAAGCTGTAATACATTAGATATTAGGGGAAATGTATTGGTTAATTACTACAAGAAAAAAATTAAGAAAGCTAATTAGCAGGAAAGAACGATGAACTGAAAAGAAAGTAATAATAAAAGAAAGTAAAAACTTACTATATAGAATCAATTATCGAAAGGAGCTGCAGCTATTAAGTAGTTGTAGGATCATAACTCATATTGTGCTTCTTTAATCAAGTATTTGGATGTCATCTAAGCAGAAAAATACTTGAGTCTAAGTAATATAGTACTCTAAATCTGGAAAAAAAGAAACCACAAAGTATCTATTCTTTCACACATGTAATTTGTATTCAGATTATTTATACTTATCTAGTATTGCATTGATTGAAGTTTTTGATGTTGACTTTACTTGAATAAATGTTTTTGCTATGAACAAACATAACCTTAAATACGGCCCTAACTGTGAAGCATATGCGGGCGCCCTGAACAACCGACGACGGCGACGACAGCTGATGTTTTGCGACGTCTGGCGTGAAATATATAGATAGTCTCTCGCGCATGGTTTTCAAGATGGGCGCGCGATTTAACTTCGCGAATCACATTTAAAATTTTTGTGAACGTATAAATTCTATATGTATGTGTAAAATATATGATATTTAGTTATTTAATGCATTTTTTTCTGTTTATCTTCGTAGCCGAAATAACTTTCTTTTATTTTGTAGTATTTTTTCGTTAATAAATTATTTAGAAAATTATCATTAAAAATTTAGAAGTGAATGTTTCAGAATATTCTCTATTTTTTATTTAGGTGTAAAATCAGTTATGAAATGGTTTTCAATGTACTCTACATTTGGCTGGCAAGAACAGGCGAAATGGGTGACATGTTCTTAAAAGTGTATTGACATTATTGCTTTTATCTTCGGATATTTTTTAAAGATCCGATTCAAACTTTGTATCTAAGTTGTGACACGGCAAATTGCGTGTCACTGTAAAGACACGGATATACGCGCGAAGGTACGGCGGCGTTGGCGAGCGGAGCCTCGAGGTGCGACGGCCGCACGCACACATACGCGCACCCGTGTTCCTATGCCTCGTCGTAGGCAACGGCATTCCCCCTTACGCCCCTCCCTTCTCCTACAATGCCTTAGCTGTAGCCGAAAAGGATATGAAAGAGCTGCAGCTACAGCATGAGCGGATCAGCTGGTAAGGAGAGGCACGACGTCGCCGTCTCCCTACGCCGAGCAAGCAGCAGCCGACACCCACAGAGGCAGAGAGAAGGAGAGAGAGAGAGCACTGGTACGGCAGCGCTGACTCGGCCCACCGATCGCGGGCAGGAGCCTGGATAAGACAGGCTCCCTCGCGCCACGGTGAAGAAGACGGCCGGTCAGCGAAGTAGAGCGGAGAAGCCCGTGCACGTCTCCGGCCGGCATTTTTCTGCCGGCATTCGATCGCCAACCGCCGCGCCGTGTGCGAAAAAGAGTCCGCGTGTGCACCTCATCCAAAAAGGAAAACTGCGTGCGGGAGAGAGTGCTGGACGCGAGAGAGAGAGAGAGAGAGAGAGAGAGAGAGAGAGAGAGCAAGGCTACAGCGAGCAGCAGCAGTATTATCACCTGGCCAAGGTTTGATTTTCTCCTTCCCATAATTGCCCCGGGTTGTTCGCAATTGTGTGTGTGCGCGTCGTCGTCAGGAGTCGCGTAAGATTTCGAACTCGCGGAAAGCTACAGCGTGTGCTATAGCTGTAGCTAGTGGAGAGATAGTTAGTCTTTTACTCCCGGCTGCGTGTTAGCCGGCGAAGAAAGTATCTGGGGCAATTGACGCGTGCATCTGGCGCCCGGGTTTTCTTGTGTAATATTTCCATGATTTTCGTGTAATCAAACTTTTTACGTGTGTGTATGAAGATAGTGTAGTAGTGAGTAGTAATTTCTTTATACACCATTCGAGTCCCCTTCCCATTATCCGCCGCTCTGCCCTGATCCCCAGCAGAGTGTGACAAGCGATACACGTTTACTCAATAGTTTTTTATTACGCTGTTATAAACTATTGGATCGTTTTTTAATATATCATTACTTTTAAAAAAATCTAAGTTAATAAACAAAATTATAATAGAATAAAAGTAATATGTATATAAAGCAGGAAAATTGATATTTTAATATTTTAAAGGACGTGTTAGTAAAATGAAGTACATTTGTGTTAAATTACACAGCCCCACAAAAAAAAATGTCAAAACCCACGGACCGGACCATATACACCTTATGTTTTGAGGTCGCTGAAACCGAATCCGTGGTCCGTTTTTCCCCATCACCTCAAGGTCAAGGTCATTTCAAGGTCAAATTTACAACGGCAACCAAGGTTTAACAATACATACACATGTTTTTGGGGTCGCTGAATCCGAATCCGTGGTCCGTTTGACCCCGTCACCTCAAGGTCGAGGTCATTACAGATAGAAGAGAGGATTGTTACTTCTGTAATACTGAAATTGTTGGAATTAATAGTAAAATTAAAACAACAGTGAATTACGCTGATGTTATTTCTGTAAAAAGACCTATTGAGAAATTGAAAAGCGATGAAGAGCTCGATCTTCTTGAGAGGTTATCAATTGAATCAGATACCAACGATGAAAAACATGATGACGCAGATAACGACGAAGTCAATGACGGCAATGATGGGGATGCAATTGATAAAAATGATTTAGAAGATAAATCCTATGAAAGTCATAGTGATGAAGAACCTGAAGATGATGATGATGATGATGACGATATTTTCCTTCCAGCGGGCCAAAAAGATAAAAGCGTAAAGTTATGGACTAAACTAAACGACCTAGTTAGAGAGCTTAACTTACCTAAAGATGGAGCAGAACATTTAGCATTTAGTATCTTTTTACAGAACAAGAAGCAAAAGTTTTGAACCATATTTTGAAAAAATGATTCATGATGATGATAAAATAGTGTATTGTAAAGATGTAAAAGGTTTAATGAATGAAATTAAGCCTAATGTATATAAAGACAAAGAATGGAGATTGTTCATAGATTCATCAAACAGAAGTTTAAAAGCTGTATTACTACACAATAGCAACCACTATGCCTCAGTTCCTATAGCGCAATCCACTACAATGAACGAAACATACGATAATCTCAGAATTATACTACAAAAAATTCAGTATGAAAAGCATAAATGGCGTATATGTGGCGTGAACAATGCGCTGACCGGTGTAACCGGCCAGGATCCCGATGACTTTCGCATCGGCCAAGACACGAGCACTTACTCGTCTCTGGCTGCCGTGACGCGTAGCAACAAACTACTCGAGCACAACCTAAACAACAACCTCGAGGCGAATATCTACCAGAGTAGTTCGACTGAGAGCCTCGCTGATTACGAGGGTGAGTTTTATATATATATACTCGCGGCTGACTCTACTACCTTTACACTACTTGGATTAATTTTGGCGTTGCCTAAAATTAAATTTTCTTCAGCAGTCAGAGCTTGAGTAATTAGGGAAGGGAAACTATTAGAGACGGTGAAGTGTCAACAAAAAGTCAAAAGTTTCCCTGATTAAACGCGCGCAAATGTGGCACATATGGGGCTGCCCGAAAGTTTCCGTCGGTCACTTTTAATTTGCGCTATACACGAGGAATGGAAGAACACTCGAAGCTGTATGAATGAGGGTATAATATAATTTGGTTAAAAATAGAACGTGGAGCAAGAAAGCGAGAAAACGAATGACCTTTTCAGTTAGATGATGGATTTCATCGTTTTTTTTCTCGCTCGATGAGAAACATACCCGATCTGATGTGAAAAATGGAAAAACTTTATGGCTTTGAGTGTCAATCCAGTTGAGTTCTATTGAATCAAACATCAAAACTGTCAAACTTATCCTTTTTATTAAAACCATGATGAAAGTTACAAATCATTCAAACAATCACGTAAATTCTCTTTTAAAAAAGTCTCTGTTCTACTTGCTTATACGTATATATTTTCTCGAAGACCCTATGAATTAAGAATTTCAAATCCCTTAAGTAGCTCTACCTATACCTACCTATACACCTGCCGGCAAATTTGCGGTGAGCAAAACCCGAATTCCCGTGCCAACGTGCACAGTATATGTATATCTATGTATATTATTTAAGTAGATAATGTTGGCCATCGATAAGACTACCTTGTGGCAAATCAACACTCAACCGTTTGAATATTTAATAACGGCCGTGTATGTGCGTGATCGTAAATTTTAACAACGCGTGCTTAATTTTACGGGTAATCGGAAAAAAACGTGGGTGGGAAATTTATCAAAATTTACGTTTTTTAATCTTCTCGTGCGGTATGTACATGTGTATGTATATAAGCTTGTAAAAATTCATATAGGTGTAGTGAGAAAAGTAGACAGATTTACGATGTTAATTCGCAAGGTTTTCTTTTTCTTGTGCTAGAGTAGGTTAAAGTTTCAGAAAGGTTTTAAAATTAAATGACTGTTTCTGCAAATTAAATGGAAAACTTTATGGTAAAGTTTTCTCGTGTTTGATTGTCATAAAAAATTCATCAAAGTTTCTTCAAACGGTTCACGATTAATAAGAAAGTGATGGAGAATAACTTTTCCAGGCTAACAATGAATTTCCCTTTTTACATTTCTACAAATAATATCTCAAGAGCTAATTGTTATTAAAAAATATTTTATATTATACAAGATATCTATTGAAAAGGTCAACATTAATATTTCAGATGAAGGTTTATTGTTATAATGCGAATGTAAAGCTAAAATTAGCTATTAATTATGCACATTTTTTACATTATGATTCAATATAACCGGCAGCCTCAACGTAAAATATTTATGTGTTCTTGAACGTTTTACATTATTTAAAAGATGAGAATGTTCGGTTTTTTTAAGACAACTAAACATAACCGATTCCTATAATGTATTGCATCGCAACATAAAAATTTTATCGTCTGTGCACTACATAAACTGCCAATTATCTACTACTACCGTTCCCTAATCTGCTTGTTGGTATTTTCTTTTACCTATTTAATTTTGTAATTAAATTAAAACAGATTATAATTATAATCTTAGAAAAATTAAACTACATATATACGAAATAATCTAGTTTTTACAAATTTATACTTACGAAAAATCTTCTTTACAATAACCAATTCTCACCTTCTTCTTCACAGGTTACTACGAAGACCCGGAACAGGAACTAACCGGCTCGGATTGGTCGGAATATTCCGAGGACGCGAACCTTCCCGCAGGCTGCCGGGGCATTGTAAACCCGAACTACCCAGGCTTCCAACACCTTGGACCTTCGCTACTCTCCGATACCGACGACACTGACGAGGACGAGCGTGAACTCGACGAGGACGTGGATATCGAGGAAGACGAAGACGAGGACGAAAGCGAAGACGAAGTCGAAGATATAACTCACGAGGACGAGTTCAATAACAATAACAATAATAATAATAACATCGTCGACGAGACGGTGAATCGGCTCGACGCGCAACACAACGAGCAAAAGCAGCAGTTTTACGAGAAACCCAAGTTTAATATTTCGGTGAGTTGGATCAAAGTTTTTGTTTCTGTTTTGTATGAAGATAGTTTAACTGTGTGATGTAGGGGAAAGGGTAATATTGTTTTTTGTTTAATAAAGTAAGGATAGCTTGAAAGGCTTCAAAACGTCAGTTAAGTTAAAGCGGTATTTTCAAAGTGCTTTTAATTAATTAACTTTAAACGAATATATGAAGTGAGCTAGTCAACTTCACTCCCATTCGCTTCATTAAAACAAACTTTTTCACTGAACAAAGTAACTTTTGGAAAATATTAAATCGTAGTCTGAAACTATTAAATAATTTTTAATCTAATTATTTCATTTTGAACTTTAAAGCCCCGCGAAAAATGGAAATTCCAGTGGGACAAATTCAATTTGTAAAGTTGACCAGAAGTTATACGTGAATTTCCGAAAAGGCATAAAATCAGTCTCACACGATCGCGCGCGAAATTGAAAAGCCATTAAGAAGTTAAACGTTTTATAATTGAATTTGGCGCTTTTGAATCAAAAGCTACGGTCGACAAACTCAATTGAGAGTGATTTTATTTACCGTTATATCAATTGCCGCCCCGCACTGCAATACGGAAACTATTCTATCGGTGTCAATAACTCTCCCGCCGAGTTGTCGAGCAATTAAAGAGTTAAGGTTGTACTTGAGAACGTACCTACTTAATTTCAAAGTATCGATTATTTCCAGGAAAAGTTACCAGCTAGCGTAATATATGTATATATATTATTTGTACTTCACAAATCAATTGTTTAACGAAAATGCCTTTAATTTCGCAGTCGATTAAACTCTATAATTCAAAATTGTTTTTAAACAATTATACATATAGAAACATACCATGAACAAAGAATAGGCCAGTTTACACATGAAATGGTAAAACCAATATAATAATGCATTTGAGACATCTGCGTGAAATATCAATTCGAAACATACGTATCCACAGCGGCGTTTATACAAGGGAATTCAAAAAAGACCATTCAAAGTTACCGAGACGAGATAACGCAAACGTACACTAAGTTATGCCAGTTGCAAAGCTACTTCGTAAGTAGATAATGCCCGAGTTCAGTAAGACGTCAGCAGGGCTTTTACACGCAAAGACGCGCATCGTGCATCAACTCTCTCTCTCTCTATGCTAAAGCAGTAGTAATACTACTTTGTATCGTCTTGTAAATCTTAATTAAACTTTTCTTGCTTTTATTTTTCTTTATGTTTTTCTTAACTTTAACTTCATTGCGCGTTTTTCCTTAATATCGGTCTTTTGTTACACCGAAATAGACGGTATAAATTTCGCGAGTTTTTTTGTTTCTTTTCTTTTGCACGCAGCCCGACGTATACATAACAGGATTACACATAGCAGCACGCGAAAATGCTTCCTAGTATCATTAAGCAGGGTAGCATACTCCGGGGAACGGTAGAGAATATGTTCAGAATAAGTTAACGCACTTTTTTTTTAACGGTATAATAGTAAATTTTAATTTGACGATTTTTGAAATTTTCACAATTGCTGCATATTTCTATTAGAGAATGGTTAAGATGAATAAGGTTATTTGATGAGATGAATTGTGAGTATATATGAGATAAAAAGTTAATTAGCGTGCAATATGATGCAGGCGAAAGAACGTAAATTCAAAAAAAAGTGTATACATCGGTATTTCATCGTTTATTTTTATTGACCTTTTATTGCCAACGCCGTTTCAGTTTAATCTTATAAAGTTTCCACATAAAAATGAATCACGATACTTTGTTAATGAAAAAAAAAATCACGCTATTATATACTTTAAAATCAAACAAAAAGAATAAACAATAAAGCAGTGTACCCTACACCCTATAAATTCAATTAATCCAACCCAGCAACTCTGCAAAGAGAGGAAGAGAGAAAATAAACTAAACCCTATAAAATCATTACCCTCTAATCTCTCTAACCTAATTACACCACAACCCATCGAAGCGCTCTATACACGTTTTCTTCTTTCTTTCTCATGCCACCGGCAGAGCGTAAGCTCGTTGATCGAGTGCATGAATTACGTAAAGAGCGTGCAACAGCAACAGCAGGACCCAACGACGCCGACGACGAACGTCGCTGACGACAATGGGGATGACGGTGTCTTCGAGGTTGAGGATGTTGAAGTCGTGCAGCTGACGACGAGTGTAAAGGAGAGCCTCCAATTTCCCGAAATCGAGGATATACCCGATTCGTCTAAGGGCAGCGAGGCTGAAGAGGTGAGTTATTGGATTTAGTGAAATTTTAATGTTTCTTATTTTTTTAGTTTTATATAGAGACGAAAGTTTATACTGTTATTTTTAATACGAAATTTTTAGACATTTATTGCGGTAAAAGTTATAAAAAAAACGCAAAATTCCAAGGTACAAAAGCTTATTGCATTCTCGGAGGAAATTTTTTCGAAAATACCACGTGTGTATAAAAGAATTCCAGCGTATACGTATATACGTCTTATACGACTTATTAAAGCAGAAATAAAATACACTATACCCACTAAAAAATACTTGCAAAAAATATGACAGAAAGTATAGAAAAAAGTAAGCTCACGGGTACATCAAATTTACCACAGCTTTCATCGTTGACTATCTCGTATTCCAAAGCAATTTGAAATTTAAGGGTGGGAGTACTTGACCCACATCTCTCGGCGCTCTCGCACGCTTCATCCATAAAAAGTGATTTTTTTCAACCGTGTGTGTATCTGTGTATACACACACACACACACACGCGCGAACGCTTTTTCACGTTGATATATATATGTTTCGCACATTTTCTCGTTCTCTCGTCGTGAGATGTACGGTGTATGTCTGGGTCAGTCTTTTATGTGTGGTTCACGTTGTACAGAGATACAGTGCCGACGATCAATTGTCTCGGGACATTTGGAGTTTACGTTACTGTTGTAAGTGCGTTTCGTTTGTCGTAAGTGTTTTGCGTTCAAAGTTGTATAGTTAAAATAACACTTTACGGTCTTCATTATTTTTGAATAGAAAATAAAGCCTGTTACTACTAATGGATGTAATTTCACTCCAAGAGGTATTCGTAATTCGGATGGTAACGGTGGTTTTCTTAAATAGATGTAATAAAGTTCTCGTTTCTTGCAACCAAAATTATTGCTGTTAAACCATAACGTCTGTAGGTAATAGTATTGGAAATTAAAATAATTTGTGTATTTTTTAGAACTGCAATGATAATATAAATACTTTCTCCTTCAAGTTATTAGATATGCAGTGTAACTTTGTAGGCCATCATTTAAGATATCGTTATTTGATTGTAAACTATATACCTACTTTATTACTTGAATCAATGAAATGGAAACGACTAAATCGTCCGTAATAATCTGAGCGTACAGAAAAAAAGACGATGATTTAATATTTACCTATGAAAAATATTAATTTTAATATCAATTTCATATAAAAAATAATTTTAATTATTCATCATCGTCTTCAATCTCAACAACTCTCTCTTTCTCTCTCTCCGTTTCCCGTTCAGATTGAAGAAACTCCAGCCGAGGACCCAATCGACTTGATCCGCGAGGCGAACGCCCTGACCTCCCTTCCAAATACCCTCAATAACAACCTAAACAACCTCGCAGAAAGCACCAATCCGTCCTCCTGCATCCTGACTCCAGTGAATAACCTCAACAACAACGAAAAACCGTCAGCCCCGCCCTCACCAACCATCGCCTCGTCATCCTCGTCTGGTAAACTCGACGAAATTGACCTTTTGGCGAGTATTAAGCATCATCATCGCGTACCTGAGGCTGAATATCGTCAGCATCAACGTCAATCCTCAGTCCCTGACGTCGTCGTCATGGAACCCCACGTTGACAGAGCTATCACCCAGCAACAGCAGCAACAGCAGCATCAGCAGATAATCACGCAAGATACGAATAAGATGGCCAAAGATGATGTAAAGGTGGTCAGTCAGGAGATGTACAATGGGGAGGCGAAGAAGAAGGAGAAAATGCTGAGGAACCAGGCTAGAAGGAGGCAGCAAAACGTCGCTGCTGGTGGTACCCATAGGTCCAGCAGACATCATCGCGCTGAGATTGAGACTGGTCAGTGTGAATTTTGTTTTGGATTTTAGGTTTATATTTTTTAAAGTAGAAACAGACCTTTTTTATACAGATTTGGGAAAACTGTAAAAGATGATTATATTGTTTTAAGAAAGTGGTTAGTTGATAATTCAAGGAGCTTTTATTCAAAGTCCAAGCATTTACTAATAGATAATAAGATTTGATTGTTTTCAAACTATCGATTACTTTTTATTTTCACTTTAACAAAAAGAAATTGTTCTCGTGAAGAAAGAAGAGATGAAAGGTTTTCTTTCAGATCGATGAAAGCACTTATCTGATTAAAGTCAATCTTACGGCACAGGTTTTCTAAGGAACAACAACACAGCAAACACATTACACTTCTTTACAAAGGATTCGACAAATCTATGGTTCTTTAGAAGTTTACAGAATAGCGTGAACCATTTTCTTTTTTTATTACAGACAAAGATCTTAAAATGGATTCAATTTACTGAGAAACTTCAAGCCTCTTCGTGCAACTTAATTACTTTACACCGGCATTTATACGAATATTCTCAAAACGTTGAAATTATACAGAGTATCTTTGCTCAAAATTATTCTGAATAAATTGAAGGCGCACGCGCGCGCGCACACCGGAATCTGATTATGCAGTCGCGGCTGGCTCTTACCACTACTACCTTTTATGTATACCTCGATTCGAGAAAGATTAATTTGAAATTTAAATCCACAATGCAAATAATAGAGAAGGTACATACATATTACTATAAAGCTTCCAAGAGCACTTGTTGTTCAATTCCGATCTATTCATTCAATTTTATAATCCTTCGAAATGTACGAAATTCCTTTGTTTCGTATAAGCAATCACTTTTATTCTTGCAAAAAAAAACAAAATAACCCAGTCAAAACTAAACTTTCAATTTTACGAAATTCCACGGTAAATAGATTCTTATTTCTCTCTTATATTCGCTATAAATATATATCATACTATATACAATTTCGGAAATCAATAACACCACACGTGTACTTTATAGCCGTATATACAGCTCTTACACTATCCTTTTCCCCACTATCCCATAAAAATATTGAATTTCAAATTTTTTTAATAAAATCGCACGATCGCTCGCTTGTGTGCCAGTATCAATGGCCCGTAAAACTTTGTCGCCGCATAGATATCCGCATTCTCATCTAAAACACTTATGATCTTGGAAAAGATTCAAAATCCAGTCTCCAAACGTGACAACAATAACCATACATACACACTGCCAACCTTTTATTTCTCTCTATTTAATTGCCACCCAACAACCGTTATTAAATTTTCAAAATTTCATCTCTTTTTGTTTCTCCTTTTTCCAGGCGGTTTCGATGTTTATAACATTGAAACAGCAATGCCAAAAATCGACATGGACGCAATCGAGATCCACCTGAAAGCTGCTCGTGAAGAAGAACGTCGGGTAAGTCGTCACTTCATTATCAATTCTTCCTTAACTTCCAAGCGCCAAAAGGAACAAACAAACAAACGACCGGCAACAATCATTTCTAATTCACGTTGTATATACAGCGCAGTTTCTGCGTAAATTCGTTATATACATAGCACGTGTAGTGTAGTCACAATAGCCTTTGCGTCATCGATCATTCTCGACTCTGACACTTATATATCTATATAACTATTTCGACGATTAAATATATCCTTCCTCTCGCAGACTTTGTCTATATATCTATAGTGCTACTTATCACGTTAGAAAATCAAACCTTCTCTTTCTCTCTCTCTAGCGAAAACGAGACCGAAATCACTACAGCGGTATATATACCTACTGCCCCGTTCGTTTTATGTATATATGTGCGTGTATTACGCATTCCACGCCGAAAGCGAGCATCCGTCGGCACGCGCGCTCGACACTCGCTTGATCGGCCAAGCGGCTCCGCGGCTAGTTACACCACACTCTACGTACACACGTATATATACGTATACATATACGTACACATGTATATATAGAGGGACGTCAGCGAGTTTAATCAACGGCGACACTACTCTATATCACATGTGCTCCACTCTCTTGTTTTTTTTTCTACTCTTCGCGAGCCAGTAACCAAGCAGCATCAGCAATTGGTAGCTACTGTCCGTTCGCAAGTACTTGCCGTTTTTACGATTACAGTCGAGTAGTAAGTTTAGGAGGGAGACGTCGTATACTTACATACAACACTTTCACTCCGCACGCGCGCGCGCGCTGTTGTTTTGTGCAGTATAGTTGAACAACGAGTAGGTTAACGAAGCGCTGCAGTATCCAGTTGGTGCGCAGAGGTCGCCGAATCCTCCTGCACGTGCACGGAATATACACACAAAGTGGTGGTTGAGAAGAAGAAGAAGAAGAAGAAGAAGAAGTGAGGTGACGAGATTGCTTGACGTTGGTGAAAGTGCGGCGGTGCAGTAGTTTTCGGTGATTGAAGTAGAATTTTCTTTACGGAGCGAGCGCGTGGTTTTGTGAGATTGGAGGTGAAAAAAGTGTTGGTTATAAGGATTGACATTACAGTGGTTGCGCCGTGACTCACGACAGTTTCCAGAGAATTGTTATAACGAGAAACCTAATTCGGTCGGTGAAACGTAATGTTATGGATATGGTGCACTGATATAGCAGCTCATTTAAGTAATATTGCTGTAATTATCGAACCGTATTTTCCCAACGCGTACGTAACAGTGTCATACCGACGGTGTACTTAAGTTGAGCAAACGGAAACTGAAAAATTCCTCTACTAAAAGTTTATTTAACAGCTTTAAAAAGTTTAAACATTTACATTTCCCCCACGTGCGCGCAGTTTTACTATATACTAAACACAAAGACACGTGCGTTACGCAACGCAACGTCCACTACGAAAAAAAAACCGAAACCCAATCAATCGTCTAACGCAATTCCACGCGGTACCAACGCGTATATACCCAACCACCATCTCACTTTTTCTTCATAATACAAAAAAAAAGAACAAAAAAACCTCGCGTGCGCGCTACAACACACACGTATATCATACAATAATATATATTATGCGAACCGATGATAATCGAAGCGCACACATCAAATGAGCAGTTTGGCTTCAGAGAAGCGCAGGCATTACAAGGTCGATTCCAGGTTTGTTGGTGACCTCTACACCCTAACCTACAACGACGAGGATGTCGACGACAATGACGACGTGAGTTATATTGTATTCCCTCACGTGTATAATAGGGAAATGAATAAATGAGAGAGAGAACGAGGGTCGCATACGCTTGTTTGTTCCTTGTATACCCTAATTATATATTTATATGTGTATGTGTATGAAATGATAACGCGGTGGTATGGTTTTTTTTTTGGTTGTTGTTTGTTATCGATTCAACGACGCAGCGACGTAATGACCGAGAGGAGATCCGTAGACGGTTGGCGATGGGCCCGGACGCGGATGATGCGCGTGCGGAGCGCGGCCGTAAACCTAGCCTACAGTCCCGGCTTCAAAGTGGTAAGTTTTATATATTCTTTTATTTAATACTATGTTTTTTATTCACGCTTAGGTTGGTTTTTAAAATTTATAAATGGTTTAGAATTTATTTTGTATATATGACAAACCAATAGATAAAAACTAATTATTATAATACTACAGTGGAGAAATAAAATTAATATGCTGTTAGACTAAATTTTAATTGTACACGTGGCAGCGTTAAACTGCTTTCAAAGTGAGAGAACGAAAGTTTAAAACTTGCCTGCGTTCTTTATCGTTAACGCATAACTCGGCTAAAGAAGATTAATTACTTATCTGGTACATATCGTCGCGGCTATATACATATATATGCTGCAAACTCGAGCAATCCTACTTAATAAATTTATGCTTTGAATTTGATTGAATCAGCTTCGACTCTACAGCTATTATGAGATATAATCTTTGTATAACGTATATGAATTTCTAATGATACGCCGAATTCCAACACGTGTCACTTTCTATTTTAAATCGAAAACAGATTTTCACGTATATATACCTATATAATGTAGAGCGTACACGTGTTGATGGAGGATTGATTTTTAATTGAGCTTGGCAATTAAAAGACCTAAGGATTATTATTACAACTTTCTAGATGATACGATTGTTTTTTTTTTGCTCTTCGTTCATTTCAGTTTCAAAACAATCGGGCAACATTCACAACGCTTGAGGCAACATTATACACATACCACGTTACACTACTCCATATACATATACAATTACATCATAACTAACCATTTTCATCATAACTATATCCCTCGTATTTATCCACAGGTATGAACCTGCAGATCTGCTTCATGAACGAAACCTCCTCAGACACAGAATCTGCTGGCCACGATGGTCCACGTTCATCGGCAGCAGCTTCAGCACATGGTCCCACTTCACCTCTATCACCAGACTCACCAACCTCGACCTCGTCGTCATCCTCTTCGTCTGGCTACTCGATAGCCAGCTCCCCGTCAAAACTCCAGCTTCAACAGCTTCAACTTCAGCAGAACATTGCAAGACCGCAGGTACTTAGCCTGCCACCGTTGAGGCTTGAATCGACGTTCCAGGATGCTCCTTTAGACGAAGCAGACTTCTTTGCGAGACAAGCGAGGTTACAGACAGAGGCAAGGATGGCACTTGCACAAGCCAAGGAAATGGCACATATGCAGATGGAAGTGGAGAGGCAGAAGTTGAAGCAGAATCCCATCACCGAGATGGTACGCGCTAGTCTGTCTAAGGTGAGTGTACTTTTTTTCTTTTATAAGTGTATAATATATATGTATAAGAATATCTTATTGATAGGGAAAATGTAAATATTTTTCGTTGCTTGGTGGATTGAGATGTTTTTTTTTGGTTGATAATGTTTGTGAAATAAATCGCAACTGATATAACCTTCAGCAGTTCAAAACAATATTGATAGAAATAACAGCAACGCATTGTATTATCAATACGATATTTTTATTAGATTTACATTTGTAGTATAGTATTAAAGTCATCATTGGTTCTTTGTATCGATTGAAACTTTTTCTTAAACGACATTGTTTTTGCGTGTTGTGGGACAAGGATAACGAAAAAAAAACGAACTTTTTTGTAAACTACTATCTGTGGTCTACTAATTTTCCCTTGAACCGTGAAACGGTCGCGTTGCAATCACGAACTCGTGATGTTTTAAAATATTTTTTCACATTTTCAATATTAAAATTAATGAACGTAAAATTACGTTTTAATAGTTCATTTAAAGTATATTAACTTGTAAGCGATGATATATAAGAATGAATAATTAATGAACCTTAATGGCATACGATATAATAAAGTTACGTATAATGAGATTATCGTATATTAGCGTTTTAGCTACCTAATTAGTATAAAATGCACATAATCCCCTTCAGGGCTTTATCTTTATCTCCTTAAACTTTGTACGATCACAATATAACGCGGTACGAGCACAAAGTACACTTTCATAATTTTAAATATCTTTTTAATTAAACAAAATTCAAAGAGGAAATGCTTGTATCATCTCTCTTTCATTTTTTTTTTTTAATTATCCTTCGACTTTCTTTACTCATTACAAAACTCCATCTTGTTTCAGATCGGCGTAACCCTGGGCGAAGAACGTCGTCGTCTCACTCGCGCTCTCCTCACAGAACTCAACATCGCTCAGCTCCAGGTACTGGCAAATGATCTACACGCTCGCATCGCTACCTTGAACGAGGCTCTTGTTGACGGGCTCCTACGTCGTGATGATCTTCACATGGAACAGGACTCGATGCTCGTCGACGTCGAGGACCTCACGCGATACCTGTAAGTCCCTTGACCTTCGTCCTCCCACCTCAGCCCTTTTAAGCATCACTACCACCACGTTATTATTATTATATATACTTACTACTATTACTACTACTACTACTACTACTCCTACTCATTATATATATGCGCTCCGCACGCCGCACGCTGTTATTATTATACAATAATTATCATTATACCATTATCATTCGTCACTGTACATGTTATGAGCGCAGCAGCAGCAACAGCAGCAGCTTATTTGTCTATATTCGATTAAGAGCGCGGGCTAAGTTTTATTATTAAGCGATTTTGTATTATATTACATATATTATTATATATATTTACATATGTGTGTTTTGTCATTAATTGATTGATCGATTAACGAGAGGGGCTACACTTATCTTTTTTTTCTTTTATATTTTTACATTATTATTTTATGTATATTTTGTGTTCACACCATTCTTCCTCATGTGTTTTTGTTACGTTTTTTTAAACATCTATTATATTCATTATTATTATTATTATTATGCTCTAATTTGTATATTTATATTTATGTATATTTATTGAATATGTTTTCATTGTGTGCGCCCGCGCATTGAGACTATACGCACCCGCCGCCAAGCCAAGCTTATATATTCTTTTGTATGTGTTTATATTATAATATATAATGATGAACGTCCTATATTGCGGCCGCCGCGTGCAAATACAGAGCGCGTTTGCTGCCGGATGTGTTGTACAAACTGCTAAGAGTACTAAAATACATACTCGCGTACACGTGTCATTTTACATTTCTTTTTTAATTATCGATTATTTATTTTTTAATTATTTTCAAATTGTGAATTGAAATTGATAAAAGTAGACGGTTGTACTGATATGAATCAACGTGTTTTTAACAGAAATAAAGTTGTGACTAAGACCCTAGTTTCTCTTTATTAACACGCGAAATTCATTTGAACCATTATTCATATACGATGTATCATAATATCAACACTTCATAATTATTAATATATCACATGGAATGGAATTTCGAAATCTCTCTATACTACTGCTGACTACCAAAATGCATGTTGTTATACACATCACTGTAATAGAGCATTATCAGAGTAATTATGTACAATCCAGTCTCTGTATACTCACACTGCATACCTTCTAGCCTCTCCCTCTCTCACTTTAGCGAAACTATCAATAAAAAATCTCTTCAAGAGACCAATATCGATATACATGAACCCGTAGAATCAGTCTAGAAAGTAGCAGTTATTATATATAATTAATAACCAAAGAACTGAACATAATTACTATAATAATGACACGAACCGTTCTATCTTATTACCTCCAAAAAAAACCAACCAGTGATGACATGACATCGCCTCTAATCGCCTCGAACTGAGAACTATGAGAGCCTGACAACAACAGCAACCTACTACTACTCGAACAAACACTACTACGACACATCCCCGTGTGCGTCTACTCTCTGTCTCTATATTGTCATCTCTCTGCACGCAGCGCCTACGCACCGGCAGCAAACTATATATCAGCTCTCCCGCCGCAGCCAAATAGCAATAAAAAAAAAAAATAAGCAAAGTATATACATATGTATATATATACAACACCGCAATCCATAAAAAAATAATAATGCCAAAAATAAAAAAAAATAAAAAGATCTGTATTGATTGAGCTACACGCCAGCCTCAGCCAGCCAGCCGCATACTATCTACTCTATATATTCTATCTATCTTTTCATCCTTATTTCTCTTTTTCTCTTTCTCTTTCTCTTTTCTACATATTGATTATCACTATCTACCCCACGTCACAACCACCCGACGCAAATAAAAGAAACAACAACAAAAACAAAAAACAAAAAAAACAATAAACTCCCGCGCCCCCCGCAGAGGTGCCAAGCAGGAATCGTTCAAGAAACGCCAACAAACCGCTGCGATAGCCAAAGCCCGTCAACAACATCAACAACAACAACGTCATCTTCAACAACAACAGCAACAACAACATCCAAGGACAAGGACATTGGCATTGCTGAGTAAAGCTTCATCTACAAGGCTTGCTGCTGGTAGGCAACTTGTTGTAAACCTCGTGCGTAAATAGTACGAGGCGGCCTGCGCCGCGCGCGCTGCCATCGGCCTTCTTTATCGCGCCTCCGCTGAAGTCTAATGTATATCTCAAAAAACAAAAAATTACGTACTATACGTGTTATGTTATGTTATTATGTATACTTATGTGGAGCTGGAGAGATATGATGTGGAAAAAAAAAAAATTAAATAAGAGGGGATGTGAACGTCGAGATGGTATGTATATGGTGAACGATATATATGTATAATTATGTACTTCCAGACGCAGTGCAGGCGATGCGCGAGTATTACGTATAATAGTACACGAAATAAAAGCGCGTGTTCTTATTCTGAATTGTTGTAGTGTAATATCACCCCACGTGTTTTTATGAAGTGGATAATATTATATTATTATATATCTGTAGATTATTTATTGATATTATTATTGTACATCTACTACTTGTGTATATTCGGACTGATGTAAAATTGTGGTTTGTTAAAGGTTTAAGTACGTGCATATTTTATTAATATATAGTTTCTTTTTTTATCGTTGAAGTATATATATGTATAGGGGTTGCTTTGGATTCTTTGTATCTTCTTTGTTCTATTAAATACGGAGTTTAGGTTTTTTGATGTACGAGAGATTTTTTTAATATTTATAGGTTTTTTTTAACTTTTTTATATGTTTCTTTTTTCTATTTAATTGCGTATAACGGGAATACTTGGAGGAAAAATTAATGATAATATTGATCGTTTTGTAAATAATACAGCATATAATATTGGAAGAATTTGAAACGTGCATGACAATTAGTGTAAATATAATGTGTTGATTTTTCTTATTATATATGCGACAAATAAGCTCATTCCATGTAGGATAATAACGTTTTTCTTAATCATTAGGTATGTTGTTGTCGTGTGGCAGCCCAAAAACGAAAGATTTGTATTTCGTTTGCCCGATACACGCGGTTATTTCTTGTGCATGTTTCAAATTACGACGATAATATGTGTGTATCCAGTCCACTGTTTTTTAAAAAACAATAATTATAATAATGATAAACTTTACCGCAGCACAATATATTCTGGAGCCATTGCAATTGTCATTTTAGCAACCTTAATTTTTATACAAACGAACAAATGATAGAAAAGAAACCGACAATGCCATAATTTCGTGTATAAATGTATCGATTTTGATTTATACCAAAGCATTCATGATGAATTTATCGAGTTCAATAGGATCTATGATCCAAAAAACAATCGACCTTCACATCCTCTAGAGTGCGCGACTGTGTGTGTGCAAGCAGCAGCAATCAATTTTCAACGTCCGAGTTACCAATAAAAAATACGCGTCCACGACACAATTTTGGAAAATTAAACGTGT
This sequence comes from Torymus texanus, assembly GCA_036873485.1. Taxonomy (NCBI): domain Eukaryota; kingdom Metazoa; phylum Arthropoda; class Insecta; order Hymenoptera; family Torymidae; genus Torymus; species Torymus texanus. Next base: position 10,969,318 of record JAYJLV010000056.1, read on the forward strand.
CGACCAGACGAAATGATAATGAAAAGATAAAGCAAAAATTGTCCTGCTTGCGAAAGATTACGTTGTGAGACATTCCGCACGTTATTAATATGCGCACGCAATCGCGGAGTTTGCGCTATATATATATACCGACTATGATAAATTTCTTCGTTTATCGTGTATCACATATGCGTATAAACGTGAGAATAAAGAAGGTAATAAGGCTCGTAAGCTGCAGTTCGACAAGAGAAGTAAGAGAAAAAAAAAAGAAATAAACACTCATACACGCATATTGTATCCGACAATTCAATTGTATATCTCACGTATATTTATTAATCACAAAAAACGGTTGACTATCTCTTCACTATTCTCCCCTCTTTCTCTTTCGATTTACTTGCTCCAAAACGCATGGAAAAATTTATACTACAGCTGCGATATATCCTCATTATATCAAAGTGGTAAACTCTATTATCGAAGGTAATAAATAAATGAGCAAACAAAAGAAGAGTTAGGAGAGGAAAAAAAAAGAAACTGAACGTACAGCTATACCAAAAAAAAAAACGAACAAAGATTGATCGTATATAGAGTTTGTGTAATGTACAGAGTCTCGACGTTTGTATAAGGTCCGACTTATTATACCTATTCCTCCCCTCGCGCGCGAGCTTGCATGTTTTTCTATTTAACGGGTGTAACGAGCAAACAGAAAAAAAAAATAAACTGATGATTATACAGATCTCAAGTATAATGATATATCAAACGTACGTAACACGACATACACACGCGTTAGATTATTTACGAAAGTTTAATGCCGATTTACGTATTGAATAGCATTTGCCTGGCGGTTCTGTTCTACTGTTATTCATTCCATATTTTGTTTTTCAAATAAGATAAAAATATAGAGGCAAAGTGTTGCTGTAAGAGTAGGATAAAATTTCTCAGTACTTAATCGTAAGTACTTAAGCTCTCTCGACTATAGCTGTACTTAAAATGTCGTCTTTTAAGTATATATACATCTATTGTTTCGAATTTCTATAGAGAATTAAAATACTCAATAATTTGTACGACGTTGTATTAAAAAGACAACAACACTCTTTGAATAGTCCATCGTTTGTACTGGCTTAAAGTCTGCAAATCGGCGCCCAGCTTTAGAAACATTTTCCTTGACGATAATATGATATACGGGTTTTCACTATTTTCTTTCCTCGATTTCGCTCACAAGTGCGCTTACACCATACGCTCAATATATATGTATAATGCAACACCCGGTGTATAACCGACGATAGAAAATCAAGGTGTCGGGGAGAGACTTTATATTACGCCTAGAATGTAATTTCACATCATTGTCGCTGACTTTCGTTATAGTTGTCATTTTATCGGAGACTTCTATATGTATGTGTATGCATTCTCTGCTTGCAATATATACTTTGCTTCGACAGTACACAAATTTTTGTATACGACAATAGATTATGACTATAACGATGTATAGATATTTTGCATACTCTCGATTTACTCGATGTCAATCCGAAATACTTTAGTTCTCCGTGAAATAACAACTACACGAAGACGGACAATGATTGGAAATTCGACGATTTTGTTATACTAATTCGAATTGAAAGCAAGCTATACTTATACGCTGCTTACCATAGAGAACTGATAAAAAAGAAACAATATTATAATACACGCAATGTGGTAGATAAAAAAAAATTGCGAGACTCCGGTCCCCACTTAATCCCGTCCTTTTTTCATTCTTTCGCAGCGAGACAGACTATTATAATAATCGCCAGCGAGGCGTCGAGAAAGAAAAAAAAAAAAGCAACAAACCAATAATAATACTAATAATAATAATTATTATTATAATAATAATAACGAAAGGTTTAAAATAATGATGAAAAAAAAAATGATGAAGACGAATGAACCCTTGTCTTCGCTAATTACGACGTGTGGTGTGTAACGTAAGAAAAAAAATATTGTAGGGCGCACAGAGTCGTGCGCCACGTAGGAAAACATCCTTAGAGTAAGTCATAGACCAAAAAAAAAAAATACTTACAAGAAAAAAACATTGAAGATGATGAAGAAGAAACTAGCGCATTATCTACAAAATAGTTTAATCGTAATAATAATAATTATCAATATACAGGCTGTAAATAACTAAACAATAATAAAATACGCTGTAACAAATTCTTCATACTTATTATTCCTCTCTCTCTCTCTCTCGCTCTCTCTCTCTTTCTCTCTCGGGCAAAAAACTTTGCTCTCGCTCGGTACTTATTAATAGGTCTACTTGATGCAGTATTTTTTCCTTTACTTCTATCTTTCAGACACATATACTCTTGTACACGCACGCACATGCACGCAGATGAGACTTACAAAAAAAACTGAACGTACACCAAGGGCTGTCCAATGTTCTTTCTCGCATTCGCTCTTCTTTCTCTCTCTCTCTCTCGCTCTCTCTCTCTCTATCTCTCTCTCTCTTTCTAAATCGGTTAACTCTTATACAATGTGTAAATACGCGAGAGATCAAAAAGGGAGAAGGCACAGAGCAGTAAGTTTTTCCTCTTTTTTGTTTTTCATCCTTTCGATTTCTCGTACATAAAGGGTTACGATTAATAATGATCAGTGTATAAGTTTTTCCCTTTTTCATTCTCTACGTCGCTTTCGCGTTAATTCATCTCTTTTTTCGTCTCTTGTATCTTTTAGTTCACTCTATTCTCTCGTGTTCCTTATCTCTCGTCAAGATAAAAGGGAGCTAAGCACCATTCAGCAGACGCGCGCGCCTCTTACAAGGGAGAAAAAACGTGCAAGTGTAGCAGCGTTTTTAACGTACATCGACGAAAAGAGAGTACGATGCAGTACATAGTATAAGTGTATAGACAAAGAAACTACGGCACGGAGTCGCTGATTCGCGCGAAGACTCGAAAAACTCTTGAATATCGCTGTACGTGCTGAGAAGAACGAAATTTGCAGCTTTATTATTGTAGTTAAGATTTATAAAATCAACTTTTATCTCAATCATTTGATTAACTGTACAAAGTATTCATATAAAATAGTACAATAGTTGTTTGTTGGAAGACCCAAGATAAACGTTATTCAAATATATCGAACACAGTTTTTGTCGGTTTTGATTGACATCATATAGTTTTGAAAAAAAAACAGATTTTGATTGATTCTTTGTACTCAGGCACTTCAAACAATTCACTATTAAATTTACTTTCGTAAATGTACTACTTAAAGCTTTGACATGTAAAATTAAAGCTCGATCCCATGATTTCAAGTGCATTAAAAATTTAGAAAAATGCTTAGAAAAATTCAAACAATATAAAAAATGAATCATTTAACGTATATACAAAAAGTCGTACATGTTTCCCCAAACTCTCACTAATAAAAAAGAAAAGATTTCTCTAAGCGTGCATCAATTTTCATTTGGTCGCAGATTTTTTTCTTTTACATGTACAAGTATTCATCAAAGAGATAAAACAGAACTTGATTATTTAAAAAGTTTTTACCAGCTCGAAAATGCGTTTTTCGCACGTTAATTACAACGAAATTCTTATCTCATGTCTTTAATACAAAAACTCTTAATTTTATACGCAAACATTGATTTCATTCTGCAATACGACAATACCAACTCACAGCATATCGTTCACATTCACAATATCCTTTATACTTGTATTGTTCGCCGTTCTTTGATATCCATGCCCTTTTAATAACGCGCCAACTCTTAAACATTGGAAAAGCAAGATTCATTACAATTAAAATAACTTTGACAATATTAGTGTAAAATAAATCACATTACTGAATGAAAAAGTACATTTTTATATTCTTATTCTAAATATTATAAAAAGTTTTTCACATTACGCAATAAAATAAACCAACAGCTACTTTCTCCTTATCGAAATCTCAATAAAATTTGAAAACTACATTTCTAAAATTGCATTTGGACAAATTTTTGATAGTATAACACATAACAAAACACTAATAATGAATATCGCTATCAACTAGCTTTCTGTTGGTTTATAATTTCAAACTAGTACTTTTTCATTCAGCTATTTTATATCAACATCGGCGAGTATCATGCATATTATCTTCGGTTCCTCTCTGCACGAGAAAAAGAAACAGCACGACGTTCGCCACAATATTCGTTCCCAAAAGAATAATAAAAAATAATAATACTATTAAATCGCCATGTTTCTACCTTAACATTATATTCTAAACGCATAACATGCTTTGTGTGTTAATTGGCATTTTTGCATACGACGCTGAGCCGAACGAGAAATGAACCGTGTAACACATTGGTTTGAACCTTTCCGCACGCCTCTTTTTCTCGTCCAAGCGAATCATTCGAGAAAAATGGCTCTAAGTGTGTAAAGTTACACCTCGATGGTTTTTTTGCTCTCCTTTTCTCGTCGTTGTCGTAGCTGTTTTATCGGTCTTCCATCATCTTGGCCTCCCGTATGGAAGGATTTTCTCGCAAATTTGCGCGTAATTCTCTGTACGGAGAAGATGTTGAAAAACAACACGAGCAACGCTCCAATGATGTGCCACACACATACACGGTAAGATTCCTTTTTTTTTCATTTTCTTTTAAGGCGGAATTGTGTAGGAAGACGCTTGGCAATTACTGCAAGCTCTATGCTTTTTTCCTCTAAATTCGGAATCAACTTTGGGCATAAATTCATTTAAGATGAAAATTTTGTAATTTTAAAAGAAATATTTTTATCACCGAGATTTCATTTAAAATTAAAAAGAATTCTTTCGTAATGTTAGATATAGCCAAACCAATCTACCATGCAAAACTTTAAGTGACTAATATCTAAATAGAATATCTCTACTAAATTAAATAGATACAAATTTTCCACTTATGCTAAATAAATATTTAAATATACCAAATGTTTAAAGTTTTAAAATATAAATTACTTTATATATTCAGAAAAAATTCAATTTAGAAAAAATATATCTGTAAAAGGAATGATATTTTAAAATATGCCTTTTGGAAAAAATGTCTCAAAGATTTTATTGGACTCTATAAAACAATCAATATTTATAAAAATATATCATCCGTATTTAAATGATCCGATTCTTAAAGTAATTTAAATTGCCCAAAACCTTTCTTAAGTCGCACTTAATAAAGAACAGTTTTACCCTATTTCTAATAAGAGCAGTCTGGTATGCATAAATGTAAGTCTGTCGAAAACGTTTTACATTTAAACATCTTAATTAACATTTATATAATAAAGACGATGTATCGCCAAAATTTTAACACTAAATAAATATTCGAAAAATTTTTCGCGAACAGGATTTTTTCGTTAAATTTAGCTGCAAAAATTGGTATATAAAGTATTCCATTCATCATTCATATTCGAGTTTTTCGCGCTTCGCGGAACACTGAAGATTATCGAACACGTTATTCCATGTTTTCCATTCATCTCTCTTTTTTGTTTTTTTTTCTCCCGCGTATATAAACACATATACACGGACTTACATACATATTCTGCCTCTCTGTATTTTTAGTTTATTCGTTAATATATAATTATTAATATTTCAGAATAGAACATGTCACAACAAATTTTTTTTAAAAGTCAAGTGTAATTTCATTTTTAATGTGCATTACGAAACTTTGAAATCGCTGAAAACAGTTCCGTAAATCACAGGATGGATAATAAATCGTTGTTGTTTAACATTATTTGCATTTCACATGATAAACATATAAACGGATAACCAAGTACATGTGCTTTTAAAAATAGAAGAAGAAAGTAATTGTACTAATAAAATAGTACAATACATTTTTAGAAAAAAAGAACGTAATTTTACATTTGATTCCTCTTTTTTCTTTAGTTCATTTTATGTTTCAATAATGTATACAAATTACTATTTCAAGTAGGGATCAAAATTTTTAATATTATATCTAAACAATTTATCATAGAATCACGAAAATTATATCAAATTGATCTACAATTCCATCTCTTTTAATTACTTTTCACCTATTCAATTTTTTAAAGACGGTATTGCTAAAGTTATCCTAACTTATAGGACGTGCATTATAATTCAGATATAATTCTTATGTGACGAAAAATGCAGAATATCTTTGTTTGATAGAAAAAAATTCATTTCCATATAAATACGTAGAATAAAAGATGATTTCAATTTGTACGTAAACTGCCTATTTTACACGGGACTTACAATTATTTAAAGGATAGAGAAAGAATCGATTGTTCCGACGCACGTTAAATTACAAATGTGGCACATCATATATAAAGCATATAAAATTAAGGCTGAGAGAACCAGAAAAATCTGCGTTAAACTTTCATACTTAAAAGAAAAGGTAGAAGAAGAAATAAGAAGATCGACAACAGTGTGTGGCATCGGTTTTTTTCGGCTGGTCGATCTTTCGCCGACCAGTGGCAAAAATCACTCTCTCCTGCAATTAGATGCGTTTTCTTGTTAAAAAAGCTTGCTTTTTTATAGTCACTTGCCCATGCTCGCGTTCGCGGGTAAAGTTGCCGATCTTTGCTGGACCGATAAATACGGTCTAAGCGCTGACCTCGTGGACTCTCTGGAAAAAAGCAAAGACAATTCGAGCGCTGGTTAGAAGATTAGTGATGTGAAGGAGCACAATTGCTGTTTTGAAATAAAGAGAAGGGTGAAGAGAGGCAGAGTGAATCAATTCTAATATTCTAATGCCTTCGTTAAAAACTTATTTCAGTAATTAAGAAAATACTTAATTCAGTTCTTAATTTTTATCAATCTCTAATAACAAAACATCATGCAAAAAATGCCTATAAATAATAAATCTAATAAAAATATCATACTCTAAGATAAAAGCTCTACATGCTTAATGTACAAACATTTTACTTTAATATATAAAACTACTTTCACACATTGGATAAACTTTCTAAAACTTTCTATATTTTTCTTTAGTTTTTTTTTCAAAATATTCAAAAATAATTATAAATTCCCCAATCAGTAGAAATACTGATTTACACAGTGCTAGAAAGTTCAAAGAAAAATATTGATATTTTAATTGAATGATTTAAAGGTTATTATTTTAGATTTTATTACTTTCTTGCAAAAACTAAAAAGTTGATGTTAGAAGTTACTTTTTATTTTAATTAAGCCTGAGCTAAATTGTCAAATCGTTAAATAAATAAGCATAGCGAATAGAGATGGAAGATTTATCATTACTTTAAAGGAAATTAAAAAATTGTATTACTACTAATACAAAAATAATCAATATGATTTTTATAACTCTTTTATATTATTCCGTTTAAAGCAATGAATCGTTAGCAGTGCACAATAAGCGAAGAGAAAGATAAAAAGACAGTTGGTGCAAAATATCGCCGAGTAAGAATAACATCTTGCAACGGCGGCAAACAATAGGAAAATAGTTATATCGCTTTGTTTCTTTTATAGAATTTCTAACCTCTCTACACCCAATCATGCGACGTTGCGCGCAAAACAACAACAACGACAACACAGACACAGAGAGAGAGAGATTTGCATTCCCGCTGGGCGTGCTGGGGGCCTTGTGGTTACGCTACCTGGGCGAGACGCGTTGGCCCGTGCCGTCGATGCCGTGCGAGTTGGCCTTGTAGCCACACTTCTGAATGCGACGCGACAACCTCGTCACCCAATTCTTCTGGTCGTCAGGGCTACCTGCAAGCACGAGCAACTCGCGCGCGCTATTCGGATCGTAGTGCAGCTTGCACGGGGCTATGGCGTCCTCCTTCTTGTCCAAATGCTCCTTATGCACCTTGATATGACACCCTACAAAATAAAATTATTTTTTTTAATTTTTATTAAAATATAAATAATATTAATTTATTATAAGCTTCTATTAAAAATTAAAAAATGTCAATTATTAAAAATTAAAAAAAAATAATTGTCTCGACACAGATTGAGGCTTAACGTGATAAGGCACATTAGAGCCGCACCCAGTGCAGATATTAATCTCCTTCCATATGACGACCTTCGTTATAAGGTAAATACATAAACGCAGGTGCTTTAAGGAAGTGCAAAGAAAAAAACGTATTTATAAAAATATTTCTAAGAATGTAAGACACGCATTTTTACATGCGATGGGATTCGAACCCCGGACCCCGCAAGAGCACCAGACTTAAGAGCGAGTGCTCTACCGACTGCGCTGCGCGGCCACTAGGAGAACTAGTGTTCTTTTTTAACTGTGATGCTTTCATTTTTGAAGACGTACAGACTTACTATACTTAACATCGGAATATTATACGTATGTCTTATGACTTTAAAAAAGGATGGTAACTAACATTAATTGTTTAAGAGATAATGGTGTGCATGTTTTTGTTATCCATTAAGCAAATAAATATTTATTACAAAAATAAAAAAATAATAATAATTAACTTACGTCGACATTCGAGAGCTGGTGGAGGCCTGAACATGTGCCAGAGTTGCTTTGAACAAATTTCACACGTTGTTGGCATGTGGTAAGAAATGGAAATGAACTCGTGACCTTTGACAGGCTGTGTGCCAGGCTTGTCACTTAATTGTGACAATTCAGATCCAGGAAGGGGATTTCCCTCGTCACCTGGTCTTCTTGCTTCGCCTTCTCCAGCATAAAGTAACTAAAAATGAAATAATTTATTCAGTAAAAAATTCAGTGAGCTATAAATAAAATACATCACTCAACATAGAATTGCATTAAATACCTGAAAAATCCTAGGAATATCTTTGGCATCAGCTCGAATCACATCCCCTTGTGTAACAGATCTCACGTGAAAGACTTTGCTCAGGTCTAATATTAGGACCGGGTCAGCATTTATCTTGTCACTTTCGTTATTGTAAAAGATGATCTTCTTTGAGGAAACGACTACATATTGCTTCTTCCAGCCGTGTCTCTTTATGTTCTGTTTGTTAGGTACACTCAACCATCCTTCTAGCCTCATGGCACCATGCTCCGAAAGTACGGAGTCTTCTCCGTCGTTCTCGATTGACGAGACGCTGGCCGTCTCGGAATTCATCGACGATATCTTCATCTGTAAAGTCTCTATTTCGGAATCTTTCGAATCCAGTTCCATTTGCAACCTCAATTTTGCTGAATTTTCTTCCACAAGTTGTGCCTATAAAAAAAGTATGTTCATGAAATAAAAGTTATAGTGTAAAGATTTATGTCAAAGCGATTGTAAAACTTGTATACATACCTGCAAATCCTGCAAATCTTTCTGCAATTTGTTTGCTAATTGACCATACTTTTCTCTTTCCATCGTGAGTTCTTGTTGCAGTCTCCTGCAATCCTTCTCCTTCTTCTTGAGGTCTGCAGAAGAGGCCTTGTTTTTAGTCTTTCCACTTGCCGACAAGTCTTTCCTGTTAAGGACCTCAGTAAGCTTATTAATTGCTTGATGCTTCAACAGCTGCTCTGTCTTTAATTTGGCACTCAGTCTTTCAATCTCTTCCGCATTGAATTGCGCCTTGCTCAACTGTTCTTGCATTTCTTTCAGCCGCTTTGACAACTCATCCTTATCCTGTACAGACACAAATTTACAATTAATAACGTATAACAGTTCTAACGACATAAACGATTTTTTTAATTAATTTCAATATACTTTTGTGCACTGATCGCAGGTCTTCTTCGCGTCAGCCTCACTCTCTTTTAGACGATTGATCAGCTGATCTTTGGAATTCAGCTCTTGATGGTGCTTGGTCACGCTGTCCTTATACTCGAGCTCCTTCATCGTGCGCTCCTTCTCGAGATCGGCGACAGTCTCCTCGGCTATCGAACGAGCCAGAGCTTCGCTGTCTCCCCGCGCCAAAGACAATTGCAGCTGGTGAACGAGAGAGCTGCGTTCTTCTTCCAATTCTTGCTGAAGACGTGTTTTTTCCTCAAGCTCCTCGCGAAGTTCTTGAGTTTGGGTTTTGTAAAGCGTCTAAGCCAAAAATTATAAGTCATGAAAAATTCGATTGAATGTTGTGGATTAAAGGGAAAATTGAACAAAACTATTTTTTAGAAACAGTAACATTAAAAGTTGTTTGAAACTGAACGAGTAACACTTTGATAGTTGTTAATATTATTTTTAAATCAATAGGTTGAGACAAAGTGGATATCACAAATATTTAATTTTTATTAATTCTTGATATTTAGAAATAGGCTAAAATTTGTTACGAAATGTAGGTACAAAAGGTATTTTTCATTTTATATTATTTTGTCTTCTTTTTCTTTTTAATATTTATCATATATTTCGTTATTTACAAATCTAACAAACTTCACACTCTTAAAATAATTCAAAATTAACTTTAAAATTTTGTATCTGCAAAACTTTCAGCACATTTAGAAATTGTTACTAATAATAGATTTCATTCATTTACACATACACTCGAATAGTTTATTTCTGAAAGCTCTTGTGTTTATTTTAAGAATGGCACATGTTTTCCATTACAACTAAAAGACGGCTGACGTCTTCTCAAAATAAACATAACATTTTCAAAAATAAATAATTCATGTGTTAGTTAATGTTGTAAACAAGAGTGCATATTTAGTATTTTATAAAAAATTAATTAATAGTTTTATTGTAAAAAACATAATCTCAGAAAAATTTTCTGTTTATAATTTTTTTTTAATATCAAAATATTATTCTTATTTAAATGAAGCTAAAAAACGTTATATAGAATTATTAAATTTACAGATAATAAACTGATTAGTACATAGAATGGAAACTTGCATGTTATAAAAATTCATACAACGTTCAATAGGAATATGGCACATATATTTACTGATAGCTATTTTATAGCATTTGAAACTGCTAATGCTGGCTTACAAACTTATATACGACGCTGTTATCTCCACCAAGTAGTGATTTGAAAATAGAGGATTGAAACCTATTTCAATATAATTTTTATAGGTATTTCAGTACTTTATTTTGTTAAACAAAAACTGTATTAATTTTAATCATTGTTTCAAATATTTTATTTAATTATTTTTAATTTGAAAAAGACTTATTTTTTACTATAAGTTATAATAAAAATATAATGTACCGAAAAATATGCTTCAGCTTCCAACTGTTCCTGTAGCTCCTTGGTTTGCAATTGGTCGACGTTTCTCTGGGCCTTGAGATGATGTAATTCCTCTTCAATCAGCCGCTTTGCTTCCCGCAGCTGTGTAACTTCGCCGACCAATTGTTGCTCTCTCGCCCTTAATCTGCCTGCCTCCGACGACTGCTGAGCCAAATCCGTTTGTAATACCGTTCGCTTCTGCTGCTCTTGCTCTATTTGACCCTGGAGTGCTTTAACCTTTTCAGCTTCCTGTCTGTGCTCACCCTCGAGTTTCTGTAGCCTCTGTTGAATCTGACGATAGTCAACGGAGAGCATCGAAGTTTGTCGTTCCTTTTCTTGCGCCAACAACTCGGCCCGCTGTCTTCCATTCTTCTCCTCGTTCAACTTGGCTTGAAGAGCTGCTTATTTAAAAAAAAAAAAATTATATTTTAAAATAATATTTATATTATGTATCATTACAGAAAATGGACAACATCTAATTATATCATTTAAATAACAGCACCTGATAGCTGTATGCCGCAAAATAACCTGTCCATTCGTCCTGAATGCGTGTAATAATGCAAAAATTCTAAATTTCTAAATTTCATATATAATATATCTTTGTATATTACACAAAGCTCATCGTACCTTTAACATCTTCCAAATTGGCCTCGTCTTTAGGCGACATTCTAGAGCGTTCAGTTTCCTGTCTGGCCACCACCTCCTGATTGTATCTCGTCTGCGCAGCCTTCAGTTCCAGCGCCAAACTCGCGGCCTCCTTTTCGAGGGTAGATATCCTCTCGTTTAGTAGTCTGTTATCTACGGTCGCCTTCTCCTCACGCTCGCGGCTGTGCTCCAATTCATGATGTAGGGCCGTCAAGCGTGTTTCCAACTCAGCTGTTAGTGTAGAGGCTTGGGATCGGGAACTTCTTTCTTTTGATAATTGGCCCTGTTACAACAAGTACACAATTTTATTATTCTATTAATTTTACATGTTATTAGAGTTGAACTTAATAGATCAATGTTTACCTGTAAACTCGCGACTTCCTGTTGTAACAAATCCCTCTGCCCCTGCAACTGACCTCGTGCGATCTGCAGCTCGTTCGCCATCTGCTCAGCCGTTTGTCTAGCCACGGTCACCTCGGTTGCTTGTTTCCTCAATCTGGTTACAGTCTCAGTTTCACGCTCCAGCTTCGTTTGCATCTCTTTGATCTGTTTTTCTAGACTCGTAATCTTCTCTGAGGTTTGCTGGGTCGTACTCGCATCCCTCACTCGCCTTGTCTGCTCCTCTTCAAATTTCTTCTTCAGCTCGACAAGCAGTTGCTCGGCCTTGCGACGAGTTTCAGCCTCGTGCTCGACTCGTCGCTGCGTCTCTTTGCAATTGTGTCGTAGGAGTGTGAGCTCCTTGTCGGCGCGAGCAGCTTCTTCTCGCAATTCTGATTCGTGCTGAGAAACAGTATCCAGCTGAGACACTAAAACCTTCTGTTTGGATTCGAGCTGTTCGACCAATTTTCTTTCCTTATCGAGCAGGCATTCCAATTGACCGATCTTCACGTCGTCACTCGTGCCGTTGTTCACGTGGTTTTCTATGCCATCTACTGCTTCCCAACCAGATTTTTTTGACCAAACACCTTCAGTGTTAATATTTTAATAAATTTAATCTTAAAGTAATATTAGTTGGAAAAAAATCTTTAACAGTTTTAAGATTGTGCCAAATTAAACTTGGTTTAATTTTTGATTTTCTTAAAAAAAAAAAAAAAAAAAATCTGTAGCTACTATTCTAAGAAATTTATTCATTACGTCATTTTAAAAAATATACCTCAAAATTAAACCAATTACTTAAAATAACACTTCCTGCTTACCGTTAGCTATTATCTGATAATCACCAGAGTATGTAAAACCAATGAATGGCAAATGATTGCCAGAGAACGCCTTGGGAACCGGAAAGCTCTCCTCCGGTCCGTCCTCTTTCTCCACGTCGTCGAAGTTGCTGGTATCATCGTCTCCCGACAGCTCAGGTACGACGGGAGGTACGCATTCCCTTAAATTATCAAAGGTCCACTGATCGTTTTTGAAGAACGCGTGACTCTTGATCTCGTCGATTCCATTTCTGCCTAGACGCTTGCTTCGATCCGTCAGGAAACAGCAGATAAGACTTTTGGCTGCGTGCGAAATGTCGACTTCTTGCGGGAAATGAAGGGAATTGCGGTGGTCCATGATTTTGGAATAGGTACCGACAAGAGAATCCGCGTAGAAGGGTGTGTCGCCCACGAGCATTTCGTAAAGAAAAACACCGACGGACCACCAGTCGCATTCGCGTCCGTATACACCCTCGCCACCTTGGGACTGTAGAACCTCTGGTGAAATGTAGTCTGGTGTGCCTACAGCTGTGTCAGAACGTACGAGACCGTCCTGATAATTGAGAAAAACGTTCTTCGTTTAAAAATTGATTTTAAGAATGTAAAAAGTTGTATATAAATGTCTACTAATATAACTTACCGTATCCATTCTCATGCATGTACCAAAATCTGCTAATTTCAAGTGGCCATATTTATCAAGCAACATATTATCTGGTTTCACGTCACGATGAACAAATCCCATAATATGTATTGCATCCAGTGCAAGTACCACTTCTGCACAGTAAAATTTTGCCCACTTTTCTGGCACATCGTACTGTGACATCAAATTCACTAGATCTCCACCTGGCATATAGTCCATGACCATATAAAGATATTTTTGATCTTGAAATGCAAAATGTAGTTGAACTATCCATTCTGAATTAGCATGAGCCATAATATCTCGTTCTTCCCAAAAAAACGCAGAATCTGACCGTTTTATCTATACAGAGTATGATAAAATTATATCATCACATACAACCAGACTTATCAATAAATGTATAATTAGTTAAATAGTACAAACCATTTCAAATTTACTTAAAAGTTTCATAGCATAAACTTTTTGCGTTGATTTATGCCTTACTAACTGTACTTCACCAAAAGATCCTCTCCCAATTACTTTAATTAATGTAAAGTCATCTGGGCGCATCCGCATTTTACAAATATCTTGAGCAGCTGAATCATCTACAATTGGAATATTACAATTATGGTAAATGGTAACTGCTTTTAATCACACTTATGAATATTAATATATTCTTGGAAAATTTCTCTTATAAAATTTTTGATATATTAAGGTGATTATAAAGAAAAATTTATGAAAAATTCATACTTTAACAATGTTTTGAAACTTTTAAAAATACTTAACTTATTGCAATAACATTTGAATTTTCACATTTAAAAGAGTATTGTAAATATGATAAATTTTATCTTTTTTTTTAACACTTAGTGTATAATTATTATTACCACAAGTATAATTTAAAAGTATTATTTTTTCCTCAGTTTTTGTAATAGTACATTTACTTAAATTAAGTATTTAAAATTCTTAGTAATAGTATTGCTTAGCGATAGTTTTTTCTTAAATATGCAAAAATGCTTTATAAAAAGTAGACAAAAAACTTACATCTATTCATGTAAGCTTCAATGTTTTTCATTCGCTTGACACTAGGATGATCACAGTCTGCCACCAGAGCCTGAACAGTATCCAATAGACAATCAATATTTGTAATGCTGCGTGGATCTTTGATGCGTTCTTCCAGAGCCCTAAGGCGTCTGCGCCTATCTTCGTCTCTAATGATCTCCATTTTTGCAATTTATCAGCTAGACTGTTTTGATTGTGCCCTGTATATGTAAATATGTATTAATTAATAAAATATCCTAATAAACATGCAAGAACATTTAATACCACAATTATCTTTTGAATAAGTAAAAGTTTTTAATTTATGCATAAAGTATTATGTAAACAGCTCTTAGTCATAAACTCAGCTTTCATTTTAATTAACATTTAGAAAAATAAAAATTTGCTTACAAATATATGATTTCAAAAATTAGAAAGTATAGAAATGAAATAAATAGTTCATAATACTATATTTGCATAGAAATTTTGCATTAATTTGGCTTTGTACCAAATATTCTATGTTAAGTTGAACAGTTAACCTCATTTTAATAGTTTACACATTTTAATATAATCATGCAAAAGAAAGACCGTTCAGTGGACTCTTCTGTTTAAAGCTTATATCATCACTTTCTGGTGATCTAAAGATTAAAATATTCAGGTCTTTATCAAGGATCAAGATCTTTACATCATTGAAGTATATCAAACAAGTGTTTCAATAAATAGATAGGCAACCAAAAAACCAAGAATTGCATAATAGCTGTAAAAAATTTAAGACAGAGATAAAAAAAAATGGGAAGGAAAAAGACCAGTGTTTACCAAAGACAAACATACGTCAGAAATCAGCAATAATTCTCTCTCTTTCTCTCTCTTAGAGCACAATTGTCGAATGTAAAATTAGCTCATCTGAAGTGGACGTTCTTTCTGTGTGCACCAAGTGGAACACAAAGATCCTCTTCGAAGAGAGGCAAAACTTCCAATGAGTGTGTGCACATACATATATATATATATATATGATGCTATGAGCAAATTGTTAAAAATATTATGAATCCAATACACACATTCATACAAAACCACAAACACACAAGTGATTTATTTCTATTTCGACAAGAAAAAAAAAACAAACTGAAATGACAATGAAAATACAACAGTGATCAACCTGAAATTCAGATAAATATGCAAATTAAAGAATAAAGGCTAAGAGAGCAGGACAGATAGCCAGAGAGTGAGAGAGCATAGTACGCATCATACTCCTTTCTTTTCTTTATGAATCATTTAAAAAGTTTACAATTTAAAGCATTGGCGCATGCAGCACCAATCTATGCTTGTCATACTTGGCAAATGACTTTGTTAAGACTGATTGAGTAATACCACCAGTGTTACACTCTCCACCTAGACTATCAGTTGCCTATTTCTTAACTATCCACATTTCCACTCGTATTGAAGATTTTCCCCACTTCTGCACCCCTCGAACAGGTGTGCAGCGACCACCCTAGTCCTCCAATTTATATTCTACTCACAGACATACACATCCACTAAAGTACAAGATACTTCAAAATACGTACATAAAAGCCCGAGCCAGGAGACGACGACGACGACCGGGCGACGACGTCGTTATCGGGTCGCTTATCCTCCTCACTCTCCTCGCCTCCTCCAGTTCCTCCTCCGCACTCTATACCTGCGCTGTTAAGCGCGCGCGCTGGCGCGCTCCTCTCTATATCCGTGTGTATGTACACACTTACCCCGTATATACACGGGCGTATATGCAGGCACACTGTATACTCGGCGGCTACGGGCGCGAACGCGTCACAAAGGCGCCACGAGCATCCTCCTCGTCGCGCTCCTCCTCCGCCTCCTCGTCGTCGTCGCGCGCGCACTAGCAAAAGTAGCGCGCCTCGGGCATCATCGAGCCACAACCACCATCATCATCATCGTCGTCATCTCTCTTTCTCTCTCTCTCTCTCTCTCTCCTCACTCTCTTACACGCGCACAGGAGAGAGCGCGCGCACACTCCAACGCACGGCGACTGATGGACAGAGAAAGAGAGAGTACAACACCCAGATATAGGTAGAGCTCGCACACGCGTGCGAGAGAGAGTGCGATGCGCGTGTAGTCGTCCAGGAAAGTATAGTAGCGGCGCGCACTAGGTATGTTGTTTGCGTGTGTTTGTATATATACGCACACGACGCACTGGCACACTGCACAAACAGTCTTCAGCGGCGGTGGTGGGTGACGGCAGCGGCGGCGGCAGCGGCGCTACTCGGGCGGGATGCGCTGTTCGTGCATTGTGTGCATGTAGGCTCTGTAATCGCGTGCGCGCGCGCGGGTCAGCAGCCACTACTGCATCGGCACATACTAAGTAGCCACTCTCTCGGACCGCTACACTACTCTCGACGTACGTATAGTCGCCGTCGCGTAAGATCACAGTTCACAGCTGAGCCGTGCCTGCGCCATTTGGAAAATTCTCTCTCTCCCTTCTTTCTTTCTTTCGCGCTCTCTCTCTCTCTCTCCCTCTCTCTCTCCCACTCACTCTCTCTATCTATCTGGCTTCCCCCCTCCCTTGTTGGTACTGTCCGTCTCTTTTCTTTATTCTATAGAGTGCGCTCTCTCTCTCGCACACACCAAACCGTGGAGTCGCCACTGCATGCGTGTGGCAACAACCGCCCGAGTCAACTGAGCTTTACTTGCCGACAGCGAGTATATGTAGTGGCAGCGGTATTTTGCATCAGTAATAGCGATATATGGGCATAATTAAGGATCAAATGAACTTATTTAATAAATGAAGTTCGATTGTAATTATACGAAAGCTTCGTTTAAAGAGATAATTGTAAATATATTCTTAAGTACGTCGTGTATTCTCCAGCTCCACGTCAGATGGCACAACGCTAGTTTAGAGAGTTCAAAATTTGGGATATCGGTCGCTTCCCGATTTCTCTCTCTCTCTCTCTACTTCATTCGTTTGGAGTGTGTTTTGTTGAAGTTATCAATTATCCAACGGGATCGAAGGATTTATCCTCATTTCTCAGCTAGATAAAGCTTTCATATAATTACGATCGAACTTCATTGACTAGAGGGAACTTCGTTTGATCCTTAATTATACTTAAAGAGCGTGTATTTTTGACAACTTATTTTTTTTTATTAAGCACTACTGGTATAAAGAAACAAAACTGTTTATTGAACTTTCAAAACCAAATTCGATAAAATTAAAATTTTTAAAAGAAACGATAAGTTATTATAAAGTTCATCCAACGCAAACTCAGAAGTCTTTTTGATTTATAATTAATCTAGATATTATAGAACATATGGTAAATTATACTTCAAACTGTTCTAACCAGTTCAGAATATAGAGAGAAAAGGTAATTTTCATCTTTACGCAGTGTTTTAGTACGTCTTTAACTTTAAATATTCGCAATAAGCACGTGTATTCTCGATTTTTCATTGAACTTTATTAATATGTACAGCATACCCTATAAACGTGAGTTTTTTATAATTTCTGTTATATTCTTATTTCTATTTTTGAGAAATCAAAATATATCACCTATTTTAATATAATAAGTAACGCATAAGACTTTCGCACAGTACTTTGGAGTTAATAACATTACCGCTTGAGGTATGAAGTTATCCTAAAACATTGATTTTTTCAAATTCTTGTTCGTGCTTTCATTTTTACGTTTTATAATGTATCATCTTCGAATTGGTTCTGTTACATTCGCTCTATATCAGAGTATTTAAAACAATCTATCAGATTCTTCTAATTTTCATAAAGATAATCTGGAAACTTGATTGCATCTTCGTAATAGGGGTAACAAATTTTGCTCTGGCGAAATTATCATAACGCTCTTCGAAATAGCGGTCGTGTATAAAAATGCTTAATGTGGGTTTCTCCAATTTAATTTTTTTTTCCAAGTGAAATCGCTCTTCATATGTGACTATTTTTTGGAGCATGAATTCAAACTCCGTTCACCTAAAAAACCGAATCGATTTTTTTAAAAATCCCATGCCTCTGAAAATTCCGTACTGACTAGGAATCGAATCTGCAGTCCTGGAGTAACGTTTGTCTTAGGGAGGCAAGCATCCTTACCACCTGAGCTATGAACCCAAACTCCGCTCTTTCTTTTACCTTGCTCCGTTTACCGTTTATTTCGAAGTTAAAGATAGTGGCGACATATACGTACACCAGTGGTACTATACCTATACCTAGTGATCATCCTCTCGAGTTTTAATTCTCTAACGCAATTTGGCTAACGACTGCTATATATTACTTACAAGTATACACAATTCTCCGCATAATAAAGCTTCGCTTGCGCGTTCAGCAGGTTCACACGGATCCTATAAATATATATTTTCATGATAATTAACAATATACCTATAATACGAATTCTTAAACGAACTTTATTCGGTCATTTAGCAAATGCGCAACGTGTGTGCTCAGCGAGCGGAACGTAATAACGGAAACCAACGAACCGTCCACTTTTCGCGGGAAAAATATTCGGCAGGTGGCCCGTCGCTATATACCAAAGAATATATTTGTCTATACCTATGCCTATACCCGTTGACCACCTGGTCAAGGTGTATATAGTGCCTGCTATGCGATAAATCATCTACCGCCCGCCGCCCCGACGGACACGCGACTACTTTTTTCTATAACGAATGACATAAGGAACGGCATGCGCGTTGACATGGGCTGTTTGCCCGCTTATATGCCATTTTTGTATAACTTATATGTATAAAAAATTCGTCAAAATAAAAGCTCTGCAACATGATGCGCTAATCTTTAAATGCCCCATCATATATCACTCGCATATATGATGCGTAAACAAGAGCTATACCATATGAAATCAGGCGGTGCGCGCTGTGTAAAGACCTAAAGACAT
The DNA here is from genome assembly GCA_036873485.1 of Torymus texanus. NCBI lineage: Eukaryota > Metazoa > Arthropoda > Insecta > Hymenoptera > Torymidae > Torymus > Torymus texanus. Next base: position 10,988,667 of record JAYJLV010000056.1, read on the forward strand.
ACATATGACAAGTACGAAAGCGCGTGAGACTTGTGCGCATCGTCCGATTATCCATTCACGAGATGCTGCAGCAAGCGGTGCAGGCGTGCTGCACACACTTGGAATTCGGTCAAACTTGTATACTACTTGTAGGAAAGCGCATATAAGTATACACTACAGTTACACATACGCATAGTGAGTGTACGCGCGTGCGGTGCGTATGTGTATATATATGTGAGAACGGTAGCAGGTGCGTGTATATATATATATATATATATATACACATGAATACGCGTGCGTACGTGCGTGGAGCAGCAGCAGCGTAGGTATGCGTATCAGCGTATAAACACACAGATGCGGCGTTGTGTTGTGGTGATGCGCCGATGACGACGACGACGAGGAGGACGAGCGACGAGTGACGCGGAGGCGGCGGTGAGGCGGCTGTCCTCCAGGAGACGAGATTGTAATCGAAGAGCAAAGTGTGGGCGAGGCACACGCGAGGTGGGCGAGTAAGAACGAGAGCGAGAGAGAGAGAGAGAGAGAAAAGGGACGTATAACTGCAGCTCTGCGTTAGAGAAATGGACTTTGAGAGCCCGGACGTCGAGAAGGAGTTTCCTGGACTTTACGCATCGGACGCCGCGAAGAAAAGCGAGAGCGACTGTGAGTTTTGATTGATATACGTATATATCGTCTGGCTACACGCGGCAGACTAATATTATAATGCAGCATTAAATATCGTCCTTTGTTTGTAGCTCACTAATTGAATTTGCGACGATTAGTTTCATTAGGTTAGGTTTCGAAAAACCGAACGGTTTCTCTGCGCCCCGCTCGCTTATATGCGGTTCGTCTCGCTCGCGCGGACACGTACTTTCGAATGTATAATTTGTAGGCGATGCATGGTAAATTTTTTTCAAAATTATACTATACTACTCCAATGCGCCGCTTCTTCGTTAATTCTCTCTGTTGTTTCGTTTCCCCTTCTCCTCGCTTTTGTTACCCCGCTTCCTACCTATTTAATTTTTACGTTGCGCAATAATGACACACGACGATTGTGTTTACACACTCACGCTGGCTTCTATATATACCGACTAATTGTTCCAAAATGAGCTGCACCGTGTATCGTATATCTCTCTATGTGCGTATGTGTGTGTTGGAGCTATGCTAATTGAGGTGGGAGAGACAGAGAGAGAGGGGCCTTGATTAATGGTCGTGTTTTGCAGTTAGTGACGACGGTGCGCACGATAAGCATTCGAAAAAGGAGCTATTAGGTGGCGGCAAGCGCAAGGATAAAAAAGACAAGAAAGACAGAGGCTACGCAACACTAGAAGGAGAGAGCTCAGCCGATGAGGAGGAGACCAAGTGAGTTGGCAGTTTCTTCTTCTGCATGAATTTTCCAGCGGAATACTTTATTCTGGGTGTGCAGTGTGATTTAATAACTCCTGATATCATGTTTAGGAGTCCTTCCAAGTCCAAGTCTAAGACGAAAGCATTCAAGTTCCCTTCAAAAAGCAGAGAAAAGCGAGAAAAGTCCAGAGAAAAAGATGTCAAGGAGAAGGATTCTGATAAAGAGAAGAAGAAAAAAGACAAGGAAGTTGACAAAGAGGTAGATAAGGAAAAGAGGAAAGAGAAGGATAAAGTGAAACAGAAGCATAAGGATAGGAAAAAAGGCAAACATGGCGATGATGTGGACATTGGTGGTGAGAATAATTTTGATTTTTATATTGAAAACTTTTTTACAAATTATTTCTTCTTTTATTTTAATACATCATTATTTATTAATATTTTATTTTTATACAGAGGAAGAGCCAATTTTTGGTGTCAGTCTTCACTTGGCTGTAGAACGGAGTCGTTGTCACGATGGAGTGGAATTGCCGTTAGTAGTTAGAGATTGCATTGATTACTTAGAAGAACATGGAATGTTGGTGGAGGGATTGTACAAAGTTCCAGGAAATAAGTCTAAAGTGCAACATTTAAAAAAATTATATAACCAACGAGAAACTGTAAATATGTCAGAATTTGAGCCAACAGTGGCTACCAGTTTGTTACTACTTTTTATTAAGTAAGTATCTTTTGTAAAGACATTTTCCATTATGTTATATGAGAATTGAAAAAGAATTTTACTTCAAATAATAAAGATTTTAAATTACTGAATAGATTTATCAGTAAAAGAGTTTAAAATTTATTGAATTAGGAAATAAAAAAAACTAATCTTTTAATGTAAATACTTGAATAAATAATATTATCTTGTAATTGTATTAGAAAAATCTAATAAAATATTAATATTTTTGTAATATTTATTCAGGGAACTACCAGAACCAGTTTTAGAAAGTAGTGAATTAATAACAAGATTTGAGCAAGCAGCTTCAACGAAAGATCTTGCTCAACGAGAATCTCAACTTGCTGAATTAGCCATCCAACAATTAGCAGAATGTAATAGGGTACTTCTAGCCTGGATCATATTGCATTTAGATCATGTCACTGCTTGTGTAAGTAGCATTTCATTTTTAATAATTTATAGAAAATTCTAAAATTTTTTATTGGTTTTTGCAATTTTAAAATTTTTCATTCACCTGTATTTTTATTTGTCTTTATAATATTAAATACAAACACCCAAAACTTTTTTTTTAAATACATATATTTAAAATATAATAATTAATTTCATGCCTGAATGTAATTGAATTTCTCCTTTGTATATAACATATTACTGAACATTGTTTCATTCTTGATAACAGTATCACAGTAACTGGAACCACAAGCAAATCAAGTACATAAAAAATTTTTTATCACAAGTAGATTGTGTGTACTGTAAAATGAAAGACTCGCAACATTACTCCATGTTGAAACCAACATTTAAAAACATTACAAAACTAACTCCAAATTTAATTTAGTATTGAAATTATTTCCATTTCACAGGAGAAAACGACGAAAATGAATGCGCAAACTATAGCGATGACGCTCAGTCCTGCTCTTCAGATGAGTCATAGGCTTCTTCTAGCCCTTCTTTTTCACTGCAAAGCTTTATTCCCTGAAGTTAGACTGACAAAGTATGTGCCCCCACTTCCTACCGGTAGCACTCGGCTACCCGAGACAGCTCAGGGTATTGCAGCCGAACTGTCGAAGCAAGAGTCTCTCCTGTCACAGATCCACATGCTCATGAATGCGGGATATGTGAACAAATCGCGCGAGGAGCAGTTGTGGGAGGTGCAGCGAATGATCACGCAATTAAAGGTATACTAAAAATACTAGAGGATAAATTTTAATAAAAAAATCTTATTGTGCAATAGTTTAATTAATTATTTATAATTTTCTTTTTATAGAGAAAGTATAAATTAGTACAAAAGCTTGAGGGCTCAACGCAAAAGAGTTTGGACGAGGAAGTAGTTGCCAAACCAACTGAAGAAAGTCAACCACAGTTGCCAGACAGTAGTCAAACGAATAAAGTAGTAGTAGCAGTAGCAGCCAATGACGAAAATAGCGATCGTCTGAAAGTTGCGGAAACATCGACACAAGCAGCTCAACGATCGTCCGCGGAAATTAATAGTAGTCATCCTGCGCCTAGCCTGACTGAAAAAGATACGGTAGATAAGTCTGCGAAACTCTCAACAGACACCACTGATAGTAAGACTGAATCGGTACACGTAGCAGTTGAGAAGCCCGAAGAAAAAGGTACCCTTTTACTGTATTATTTAACCTTTAGACTGCCGGAATTGAAGGTGCCTAAACACAAAGTTCATATGGGTCGAGTGGATGTAATTTCGTCTTCAACAAAAACGGTCAAATATTTTAATTTTTCAATTCTACTTTAGCGTTACCTAGAGCTAACGCCGTGGGTGTAGAGTAGGTGTACAAATGACCCCTATTTAGATATATGTGGTTGTCTAAATATATAAATGTAAACTTTCGTATGTTTCGAAACATATACATATGATTCTTACGGAAAAAATTATTTTCCTTTAGAGCCAATATATCGGCTTTCCGGTAGTTTAAAAGTTAAAAACAAAATTACAGTAATAGTAGGATTACTTTTACGAATGAAATTTCTATTTTTAGCAGTGATAGCGGAGACGGAGAAGAAGGAAGAACCTGTGGAGGAAAATGAGATCGATAGGTTGCGCGAGAGTCTGATATACGAGGAGCTGTTGAACATGCAGGCCTCGCTGAGAACGCGCATTTCGCAGGAGCGACACGAGATCGAAAGACTGATGGAATTGTTGGCGGAGCGCGCTGGCGTGGCGAAGCCGAAGCCGCCACCCGTTGTCGAGAGGACTCACAGTCCTAGCGAGGCGGAGAGGACGGCCATGATTCAACTAGTCAACGAGAATCAATTGTTGGAGGTAACTATTTCTACTTTGCTTTTTCTTTTTTAGTTAGATTATAATTACTTGACTAATATATTGTATTTTTTTTTCATTTAGAAAAAGATGACGACTCTTATCCGCAGTATTGTCGAAGAGAAAGACACGTGCGTCGAGCTGAGAGTGCAGCTAGCTCTGCACCAGCAGCTAATGGCTCAGAAGAACAGAAATGCCGTTAAGCAAATTTAACTTGCGAGACTATATTCCCTCTTTTTATGTCATTAATATTTGTTTTCTTTTTATTATTCATTGTTATTTTTGCGTAAGTACCATTCAAGTATTCCTTGAAATAATCATGAATATCACATACATACATTTATATTTTTCAATCTTAAAGAAAGTATATTGGTAGTATGAAAGTCTTACACCAATGTCATACTGAGAATAACTGATGACGCAGTATCTATATAGTTTGTTATTAAATAAACTTCTAGCAAGACGTTCGTCAAGTGTTTTTTGCTTGAATCAAAATGAAATAAAATTGTTTATATTGAAAGTGCAAAGTTAAAACATTTCGTTACTATTTTCTTCAACAACTCTCCTTCTCCAATTTTCTTTTATTTCCTCTTATGAACAATACATGATAATATATTTTTATCGTCTTCTTAAAATAATTTTGCGGTAAAGAAAAATAATAGCCTTTGTTAGTATTCATCGTTAATTTTTATTGTTGGCTTAGCCATTAACACTGTCTGCAATATATTTGTCTTTATTTTACAGTTTCTTCTTCACACTATAATTTTACGAAGTCTAAACATCTCTCAAACGTTTCGCTATTTTTTGCTCTATCATTATTTAATTTATTACACATCATCTCATGTAAAATCGTAAATTAACGTTAATAAGTATACCATTACAAGAACGACACCTGCAATAAAACGTAATCCAATAAATGCTCCATTCAGTTCTCCGCATTTCATCATTATAAGTACCTGTCAAGCTTTACACAGAAAAAAAACAAAAAAATCTCATCCCTACGTGTAACCTTGCTCTCAATTGTCCCTCGAATTTCTCTCTTTCTCATCCGCGGGCAATGTACGCCTTCGAATTTTCCTGCTACACGTTTATATACTTACGCCTTTAATCACACTTTTATCTCGGCCGTTTTCGTGTTGGTCGCCCTACAAAGATATGTGGGTCGCCAAACTTCTTTTGGCTCCCTTCTCCATATAATGTGCTTGCGACCGGTTCTCTCTCTCTCTCTCTCTCTCTCTCTCTCTCTCTCTCAACTCATATACTTATATACCTATACGTTTGACTTTTCTCGCGCTTATACGAGTAACGAAGGTCGCACGATCAGGAATTATGCAAGCAAGGGAATCGATGATTCGGCATTCCGACGATCTCGCGTGCCCGCGCGCACGCATCTTTCGTCACGAGAGCAAGAAGGAGAGAAAGAGAAAGAGAGGGGGATATCTGACGGTTGGTTTGTTTTGGTGATCGAGGAAAAAGTGGTGACGATAGATGCGCGTCGCAGAAAGGACGACCGGCAATATGGGTCAAGTTTAGGCAGTTTGAAGATTTAGATTGATTAGAGAGATTGGTTGTTTTAACGCTTAGAATTTACCCTTGATATATTAGAGAATATTTTACAGGGTTGCCTCTTTTCCTTATCCAATAAATTCACGTGAATTCGATTCTATTATAATTTTAAAAATTTTAATATTCATAAGCCGAAATCATAGTTTTCTCATATTACGTCTAATAATTTCTATTGTATTCATATCTATTTATGTAATCGTCAAAAATTCGCGAACTTCTGCTGTAGGTGTAAAATACAGCGCAAAAGCGCCTAATAGGGAAGACGAAGCTGGAAATCCGCTCTGGGACACTGGAAACGATTTTGCAATGGTTAGGAAGCCTGTTTATCGATGATTGAAACTCCAGAAATTCGCATTCGCGTAAGCCGCGTAGAAAGTGTTTGACCATTTCTGGATACCTGGTACTGATCGACTATTTCACTAAGCAAATCTATAGCTGTCCATTTAGCAATAAAGATTTGATGTTTTGTTACTGTTAGATATAGCGTTGAAAAATATTTCAATTATTTTATTACAATTTAAAAAATTAGTCATAATTTTTATTATTTATTGAAAAAATAAAAAATATAATAAAATAATTTTTTTTAAGTGATACTAATATGGAAATGAAAAAAAGGTTTTGATAGGTAAGTTTATAAAATAGTAAAATGCTTAAGATGTGGTAATAGGTATGCCGGATTAAAAATTAGATAATTAAAATCTGATTTTGAAAAGGAAAAATGGATAAATCTTTCACTAAGTATAGTTTACGTGTGATAAAAAGGTTGCAATGAGGTAATATTTTGATGCGATTGAATTATACGTAGAAAGTTGACATTGGATATACGTGACTGAATATATTATAAGGGAAAAATTGTTATATTCATATTACATAAGTTTGGAATTGGGCCGAAAAGAAAAGTTTACCGTAAACATCTTACGTTATGTCACTCAAAATAAACGATATATCTTAATTTTTTATTTATGATAATATTCAATCACTTTTTGTGCTTATCAGAGATATCGAAATAGTATAAATTATCGTATTAATCACTATACTCCATAGTAAATTGAAAAGTAATAGTATAATGCGTACGCTAGTAGTCATATATATATATATATGTCCTTATTTATATATTCATATTACAAAATATGTCGTCTCCCTTTGAGAAGTTTTCCTAAAGCAGATACCAATTTTTCAAAAGTGTTTCTATAGGCACAACTTGTTTTTATTATCTTATATAAGTTCGTACTCTACAATTTTTTTTAATTATTTCGTATATATTTTGTACAATAACAAACCATTCCAAGTTCACATAAACGAAACCATTTCTTTTATATATAAATATATATATATATATATATCTTCAATAATAAAAATGAAATTATTATACAATACCCCACTAACCAAATTAACAAAATCCATTACATATATCATCCCACCTACGGACAACTTCTCAACATACTCCGCGCATAAAAATCCGATTGAAATATTTCGTCATCCCGCACCATAATTAATTTACTCGTCTTCTCCCCCACCCACATACAACAACCCATATCAAACTATTCAGCTTACACCCCGATTACCACCTCCATAATCATCAACAAACTCATCTGTAATACATGTATACCTGCACGTATATACGCAGAGCTAGCCGTCCTTGTCACTGATACTGGAACGCACACGCGAGCGCACGGCGGGGGCTGCGCGCGTTCTCGGGCGCGCTTTTCGATCGGTACTATGGTCAATCGTTCAGCCGTCACCGTACGCGACGATTCGCTATACGAAGCGAGCGTGGTTTTCGGAACAGAAGGTTTTTGTACAGAGTGTTTGAAGATATATATAGTGAAAAGAGGTGATTTTTGTGGTGACAAGTGTGCAAGTGTGTGTATTGTTTATGGTTTTGTAATGGTTGGTAGTTGAAGGTAAGCGGTTTTGAGATTTGGAAAAAATTTCAATTTTTAATTTATTAGTATACATTTTATAAATATTATAATATTTGTTATGTTTTTAAGTTTTTTTTTTGTAAGAATTGAAAAGATTCAATTTATAAGAGGAGTATAATTTATCAAACGATTTCTTAATTTTTAAATAAGCTTAAGTTTTTATTTATTTGTCATAAAATCACGATTTATGGCCAGCATATTTAAGTTATTCAGTTTATACATATCTGACTATTGTAATAAATACAAAAAACATAATAGAAACCGGTCTCGTAGACAATGGGAATGTACTCAAATAATATTTGTATCGTGGTATAACGTTTCTTTCCTTATATTATAAACTTGCACCCTGGTGGCCCTGAAGAATGAATATACTCCCGCGACTTTCAAGGATTCTGTATTAAAGAGATCGCGATAAATTCTGATACTTTGCCAAAAGTAATTGGCACAAATTACATGGCACTCGATGACGTTTATACAAAAGATATAACACGTATATATACCCATATAAGCGTACTATGTAAAATTATACACAATTCTCACACGACAAACACTTTCGTTTAAATCTGTGCCGATTAAATATGTATAGATGTACACGAGGAGCATCTTCTATAATGAAAAGACATGATTTCTTAATTACAAGCTAATCGATGACTTAACAATATCATTGTTATACAATCACGTCTTTTTTCTTATCAAACATTCCCATAGTTACGAAAGAAACCGTCATTCTTTAACCGATCACATATCTTATATGTATATATTAAACATAAACGTTAACTTTTCCCTTCAGCTAAGATTCCTATGCCCAGGCAACGCAAGAAACGTAAGAAACCAAGCTGACAATGTCGACTTTTCACCCCATCCT
>JAYJLV010000056.1:10997432-11007621 GCA_036873485.1 Torymus texanus
TAAACACGAGTTAGAAATAGCATGATTTGACGCTCGCGCGCCGCGCTGGGACATTTGACATGAAACGCCTCATATGTTGTACTTATATTAATAATTTGAACGAGAATTTTTCACTGTTTTTTGAATTTTTCAATGTTGAGATGGTTATTAGGGGTATTTTTTGGTACTATTTATATTAATAATTTGATAAATTCAGAATGGCTAAGATTTTTTTTTCGAAAATTTCTTATTATACTTCGATAAATTCGATTCCATATCCGTATGAAATCTTATAATAACTATTATATACCAACCGAAATTTAATCGCACACGATTGAGTAAAATGTCCACAAAATACCAAATAACGCGCAACTCTCATTAAATCACGCATAAAAACTAACGAACATCTCATCAAATCCACAGGCTGCTTCCTCGGCGAGATGTCACACCAACTAATCCCAGTGAACACGTGGGCACAGATCCCTCGTTACGACCGACAAGGCTGCTACCGGATCTGCCGCTGTTCAATCTCTGGTACTCTAGAACGTTGCCACGACCTTAATTGTCCAACTACCAACACATGTTCAGTACAAGGTAGCTTAGTCGCTCATCGTTCCTTGTTTTACCTCGAATGCAATCCTTGCCGTTGCTTTGAAGGCGAGGTAACATGTTCGCGACGTAGTTGTGCTGAACCCAGAATCGCTGGTTTACCTTGTGACTGTCCGAATCATTATGTACCGGTATGCGGTAGATTAGGCGTTACATATGCTTCGGCTTGTCTTGCCAAGTGCTCGGGGTTACTACCTAACGAAGTAGAATACGGGAGCTGCTCGTCCAAGGATCCGTGCTCTGCTAAACCATGCGCTAGTGATGAAAGATGCCTGAAAAGGCCAAGGGTATGCTTATCACTGATACATAAGCCATGTGAACAGTACGAGTGCGTGCCGTTCAAGTGCGATCATCGTGAGGATTCCAAGGGTAAGTGTATGGTGTCTAGTTCTTTTTAATGTTTTGGGATATGGTTGATAGAGGGATTTGAGGTTTCAGAAGGCTTCTCTAAAGCTTAATTAGTGAAAATACCACTAAACGTTAGTTAAAATTGCTTCACCGAAACGTTCGTGAATATTCACTTATAGGATATTTACAGCCCTTTTAAGATTTAACAAAATTTTAAACCATCATCGTTAAACACAATAAAATTTAAAGTTATATAACGAGATCTCTGAAAATCTCAAAGACATATTATATTTTATAAAAAATTCATTAAAAAACTCTCACTGCCACACCTTCAAACTTTTTATCTCCTTTATATTAATCTATAACTGAACAAAAATACACATTCCTATATCCAAACAATAGAATAACAAAACATTAACAAACCCCATAACTCAACCCACAGGCCCAGTCTGCGACACGGACAACCGGCAGCATACAACGCTGTGCTCGCTCATCCGTTCAGGTGGCACTCTAGCCTATCGAGGCCCTTGTCTCCGAGGGTGTAGCTTACGTGGTCCCGTCTGCGGTATCAACGGTGAGACTTTCGCAAACGAGTGCGCCGCTTGGTCAGAACGCGCAATCGTTGACTACCCAGGCACCTGCGTTGCCGTTGGCCTTGTCGCCGAACAACCAAAACCTCGGTGTGGTGACGCCGTCAGCTGTCCCGCCCTCGTGAGACCGTTCTGCGTCGGTATAACACCACCTGGAGCCTGCTGTCCTGTATGTGGCGGTGCTGCGAGGTTGTTCTACTCAAAAAAACAGGTGAGGTGGAACGGAGAAATGTGGAGTTTTTAGGTGGTAGGACGCTCGATTATGACCGTTTTACATGAATTAGAGTGGATTAGAGTGGAGATGTTACTTACTTTTAGTCGCACAATTACGATGACACTTACAAGTTATTTTTACTTCTTTTAAGTCAGAATGACATACTCATTAGCTCATTTTGTATACTTTAGGTACTTTGCCAAGAATTTGGAACATATTGCGTTTTGAGCTTTCTCATTAGGGAATACTAAATATTTAAATTCTTGTAATTCTTTCATTTAATCATCAACACTGAACACTTCGAATCATTCCCTTTATGGATTATCAAAATAATTTAAATAAATTCCTGTTTATACTGTAACTAACCCTGCAACTAAAAAATTGATTTTAAAATATATCTACAACTCTTATCTAATACCACTTTCACCATCAGCTCGACCGGATCTACTACCAACTGACCGACGAATCGGACAAACACATCGTCACCTTGGACGCCATGCTATCGGCACTGTCACGTCAGCTCCAGGTCGCCGAGTGCACGCTACGTGGCACACTCACACCTGAGGGCGACATCTTCCTGATCAACCAGCCTGTGTCAAAGACACCTTCAGAACTCCAAGCAGCTGCTTGCGTTGCCGAGATTGAAAAGCTCGTTAGTAGAATAGCAGAGCGCAGCCCGACGATTGTCTCCGAGGTACCGCTGAGCTCACTCACAAGAGCTGAGGTCGCGCACTCGAGAATCTCCAGTGGCGCGATTAAGCAAGAGGTGGTCTGGAGGCTGTTGGTGCTACTTGTAGGGATCTCCCTTGTGTTAGGAGTGGTTTCTTGAAGGGGTCGGTTGTTACATTGATATAGTAGGGATAATATTGGTGCTGATCGGAGACTACTGAGAGTTACCTGCGCATACATAGTTTTCGCGGAGTGGCCTAAGATGAGTTAGGAAATTATTTTATTTTTTTTTAATGTACATATTTATTATGTTATTTGTGTAACGTTTTTTTCTTTTGTAATGGTATAGACATTATTTTATAGTTTATATGCGAAGGTGATGATGATTGACTGAATTGACAAATTTTAGATGGATAAGGGAGAACGTCGGTGCTTCTATTTCACACGAACAGGATCGTTGATACTGTTAAATTATTGTAAATCACTAATGTAGTTTATGAAGTCTATTTACGAAAGATGGCGCGATTACCAAAATCAAAAGTAATGTTAATGAAGGTGCTATGGAAAATCAAAGTCACTAAATACCGATTCAAAGGCAGTGCCATGTTGGTGTAAATAAATTTATTAATATAATAATATTATCGCAGTAGAAAAGTAGCATAGTTTGTAAAACTTACAAAACATGGTGCTGCTATGAAATTATTGTCTTCAACAATGATGGGTATCTGTATTAGACGTCACTCAAAAAACAAAAAGATAATGTAAAAGAAATGTTGAAATTAAAATATATATTTTGTACAAGTATATTCTCAAACGTTGTAAAAATGAAAAAATGCTAGATGAAAAATATTTTGTGAAATAACAGATCTATATTTTGAACTCATATACATTTATGCTCAATACTGTTATTGCTCGAAAGGTAACCCAATCAATGTCTGTGATTGTTCTAGTGCCTATATGCAAATAAATTTAGGAATGTTTTATTCTCTAAGTATATTTTATAATCCTTGTCTCTTATCAAACACTGCCAAAGAGAGGACGTTTTAGATATCAATATATACTGTACATGACAATGTAAATAATTATGTAATAAGTTACTATGTAAATTAAGTTACCGCATTTTAGTAAGAAATACCAAATATAGTTGTAATCTAAAGATATGAACATCGAAAGTCATATTATTTGTAGTCAGGAAAAAGAAAATATAACACAGTTTGTTATTAATGTTAAATATTAACGTTTATATTATCATTTGTATGTATAATAAAATGTCTAATTTTTACTTTAAATTACAATTCCTTCTATTTAAATTGTACTAAACAATACATTGTGTCACTTCTATTTGCAATCAATAGTTTTCGTTTCTTTTTATAGCATATACATTTTATAAACCCTAAATTCTGTATCTATTAATAGTTTCGCAAAAAAAGAAAATACAAATACATTCGTATGATTATTAATTCCTAATCGCAATCTCATGTTCAAAAAATAACTAAAAATGCTTAAATGATCGAATATTTAAAGTATCAAAAATACATCAAAATTGAACATAATGCACTGGTTACAATGATTACTATACTTTATGCTTTTATATTTGATTTCTCTGATAAATATATTATATATTCATTATGCTGTAGAATTGTTTTTTCTACTAACATTAATTTGTCAATCTATACGTCACTGTTAATGAAATCTTGAAACAATAATTACACAAACAGTGCTTAATACTCTAAGGATTGTTTTTGCCACTTGACATATAGGTGTTATAAAACATATGTTCTAAACTATACACAATGGAATAATTCACTTAAGGCTTTGGATTTGCTTTGAAATTGTTTTAAACCATCCGAAATTTAAAAATTAGAATTTCAAAAATATAAAACCACCATTTTCTATTATATAAAATATTTATAAATAATACATTTAACAGACTAATATTTTAAACTTTTCTGATTATACAGCATTTCGAAATTCTGATTTTCAAATTACGATAATTCATTTTCCCGGTTTTAACAAAATTTGAATAGTACTTCTCTTCCAACTTGATAATTTGACATTCATATATAAAAAATTGAAACGAAATACCGCTGTCCTGTGTTCCTTGCTAAGCACTAAAAAAGAGAAGAGAAAATGTAAAATATTAGAATTGGCTTTCGAAAATTACTTTAAAACTTGAATGTCAAATATCCAGAGTAAATCATTCATGAATTTCGCTAAATTAAGAAAATTATAGATAGTACAATCATATTGATCTTTGTATTAAAGTTGTTAACATTCAATGATTTAAAGAAATTTTTTAATGGATATTCGGAATATGTATATGATAATTTTTTTCTTATTTTAGTTATCCACCGACAAGGGATGGCAAATTATTGATTTCAGTTAGATTTTTATAGCTTATGATATTATTTTATTTTTTTTTTAATTCAATACAAATACGTTTAATCTATATTGTATATTTTACATCTTAATATTATGTTTATTAAATCTACTACACTAAGCACACTTAACTACGTTGTTATTAATAAATCAAATTAAGGCTTTTCCGTGTATCGGTAGTGTCTGAATTTCTCACCATCTTTCTTAAAAATTGCTTGTAAAAGTAAGAATGTCTATTAAAAGGTGCTGAAATTTGAATGTTCACGAGTCTTGTGAAATTCCAAAAACGGTATTTACAAAATTAAAAATTAGTAACATCTCGAAGTACACTAATTTTTCTATAAATTCATTATTTTTATTACAAAATTCATTTATTTATATTTGTCAGCACGTTATAACATTGACACATTTGTCGTTATCATTTCGCACTAATAGACGGTTTCAGATATACGTATACGTATACAAGTATCGAACCGAATAAATGCTATTCAATTCGAACTACTTATCCAATGAATAAACGACAAAAAACGACAAATCTTACTTTGCCTTTGGTTTCAAAATGACTTGTTCCCCATTCCGTCAAATCCCTAAATTTGACACATATTAATACGTCTCATTTGCACATAATCTGTGACGAAGCCAAATGAACATTCAAATTTACCTACAACGACAATCTACCGAGAAAAGAGAAAAAGAAAAGAAAATAATCGTGTCATAGTGAAGAAGATGTTTACAGGACTTTGTAGCGTCCGCGCGAGGCTGTGTGCGTGCCTGACGCTTGCAGTTTGATGAGTTCCTCCTTGATGAGCCTCGACACCTCAGCTTTGGCTTTACTGACTGCGAGTTCACTCGTGGATTCGATGGCCAAGTATAGCTTGCGCTCACCCTCGGGCGGTGCCTTGCCTGGTGCTATGTATGTACCACGCACCGTAAGCCCAGCCTCGGAATACTCGGAGATCTGAGCTAATGCCTCCTTGCTCGTCACGCGCCACCGCGCCTGCTGAGGGAAGTCGTTGATCTCCAACTCCTCCTCATACTTGCGGAACGTTTGTTCGCCCTGCTCACCCTCACCCTCGATCAGATCCTCCTCACGCGGCTGGTAATTCAGCTTTGTGTTGAGTTTAGCTGCCAGCTGTTCGGCTACTGTCTTCGCCTGCAAAGATTAAACGTATTTTATAAGTATAATGTTCGATATAAACTTTTTTTAACCTTTTTTAAATCAATATAGAATATAAATCTTACAGTAATGAGGTTGGTTGGTCCAGCTCCCTTCAGAATAGCTTCAGCGACCTGTTGCGTCGCACCCTTCGCCTCGGCGCCCAGATTTTTCGCCGTATTAATCTTTGACGCAAGCTTCTTCGCAAGCTCGAGTTTCTCAGTAGCACTAGGCACCGGAGCTCCAGGCACAGTAGTAAGTCCAGCAGTAGCAGCCGCCGACTTGGGCATCTCGTGGATGATCTTCTTAGCTTGAAGCATCGTCTCGATCTGCTGATCGATATCATTCTCAATGTCCTCGTCATCCGAGTCTTGCAGGCCAAGAGCCGCTTTCTGGAATTTCTTTTTCTCATTGGCCAGCGCTGCCTCCGACTCGTCGAACTTGTAACCTTTGCCGCTGAAACCACCACCAGCATGAACCTTTTTGCCCTCGGCTTCTTGGCGGTTTTTATAAGTCTCCCACAGCAGGCGCAAGGGTTCGGGTACAGGTACACCCGCGAGCTCATGCGCGCGAACAATGTCGCCAGAGTAACGTTCCTGCTCTGGTGTTATGAACGTGTACGCATAACTGAAAAAAAAAAATGAATATTGAATTAAAACAATGCTAATTACTTGGTAGATTGCATATTGTTCTACTTTGAATGAATTATCTCTGCTTACCCCTTATTTCCTGCACGTCCAGTCCTTCCACACCTGTGGACGTAATCCTCGTAGTGGTTCGGACAGTCATAATTGACAACGAGCACGAGACTCTTCACGTCCAAGCCTCTGGCAGCGACGGATGTCGCAACCAAGAGTTTCACTCTGCCAGCTTTAAAATCCATTATGGTCGAGTCTCGGTCGCACTGATCAATGCCACCATGTAAAGACATACACGAATATGACGCCTTCATAAGGTCCTTTAGTAATGTATCAGCATTTTCCTGCTTGTCAACGAAAATAATAGTCGATCCCTTGTCCTGATAATGACCGAGAATCTCCAGCAACTTCAGGAATTTCTGGTCATCGTCCAGCACTACTACGTGCTGCTCGACATCTTTGCACACGACCGAACGACCACCCACCTGCACCTCTACAGGTTTCGTGAGGATTCGTCGGGCCAACGCTTCCATTTGTCGAGGGAACGTAGCACTGAACAGCACAGTTTGACGATCCGGTCGCACGTTCTCCATAATTCTCATAACCTGCGGCTCGAAACCCATATCGAACATTCGGTCTGCCTCGTCCAGCACGACGTACGTCACTCGCCTGAGATTCGTTACTCTGCCGTTGTTCGCGGCCAACATGTCGATCATCCTACCGGGAGTACATACAATAATCTCCGCGCCTCTTTTGAGTTCAGCTATCTGTTCGGAAATACCGGTACCTCCGTAAACGCATACGTGCGAGAGACCTAAGCTCTTGGTAAACCTCTTCGAGTCTTTACCGATTTGCATGCAGAGCTCGCGCGTTGGCGTCATTATCAAAGCTATGGGCCCGTCTCCGTCCGCCAGCGGTGGCTGATCCAGGATGTGTCGGAACATGGGTAGCAAAAAGGCGAGAGTCTTACCGCTACCAGTTTTTGCAATACCGATCAGATCACGACCAGACATTATTGCGGGAATCGCTTGACACTGAATAGGCGTCGGTTTCTCGTAACCGAGCTTCCTCAGAACGTCGAGCTCTTTTTTCGATACGCCACACTGTGCCCAGGATTTGATTGGTTTAGGGCAGTTCTTGCCCTTTACTCGAATTCCCTCTAATTCTTCTTTGTAAGTTTCTACTTCGTCTGCTGTCATTCGTGCTGAAATGAAGAAAGTAAAATTGAAATACAAATTGGAATGGAAAGTTAAATATTATAGATCGGATTTGAAAATATTATAATTTACAATCCTATATAAAAAAGAGATGAACTTGAGATTGTCACCTCTAATTATTATGATTGATCGATTTGAAATGGACATATAAAATTTGATTGGCCCACGATAGGGCGTGCACAGTGCGCATTGGCACTTCTAGTCATTTAAAAAATTCAAGTACACTCACCAATTTCAGGAACTTCACGGTAAAATGCTTTCGTGAATGTTATATATTCAGTCGTACTGTGATCAACTTTAGCTAATTCACGCTTTTGTTTATTAGCAATACCAGCAGCAGTTTCATGAAGGTTTTCTCCTTCTTCTTCACTCGAATACTCCAAACCATCCTGATTTTGTTCAATGAGTTCACCTTTATGTTTCTGAACTTTTTTCTTTGCCACACCTGTGACAATAACAACACCACCAGATTGTCCTGGATTATTTGTACCTGTAACACAACATGTTTGCATTATTGTTTTGATCTAAAATTTTTATTAAATATTGCATAGCTTTAAAAAATTCAATGTGTAGATAATTACCTGGTTTTACTGGTTTAGTGTCAATCTTATTTACTTTCCTAACTTCTTCTTGTACTTCTGCCATAAAAGCATCTAATGGGTCAATTTCTTCTTCATCCTCTTTTTTAGGTTCTTCTACTTTCTCTTCATCCTCTTCTTCCTTTACTTCTTCAGTAGGATCTTTATTTAAAATAACAGGAGGAGTCTCTTCATCACTGTCATTCTCTAAAGACCATTTTTTCGCTGCTGGTAACTGTAGATTTGCTAATATAGATGACTTTCCATCTTTTTTCGTTGCTTCTAACTCTTTCTTTTTTCTTTCAGCTCTCCACCTTTCAATTCTTTCTCTCCTTTTTTGCATTTCCAATTCTAACCGTTTTTGTTCCTCTTCCTAATATAAAATTTAAACATAATGATTTAGAAACACTCCTTAGTATTGAAAAATCATAAATAATTTAAAAAATTGATTAAATCTTTACCTTATCTAATTTAGTATGATCAAAAGGAAGTTCTTCACTTTCAACCTTATCCTTCTCTTTACGTTCTCGAGACCTGGATCTGTTGGATCGATCTTTGCCAGAGCGAGAAGATTTTGAACCTGTCACACGCTTTTCTTTACTGTCTCCACTAGTTTATCCAGAACAATCAAAGTTAATTTATTCAATTAGAATTTATCACATAAAATATATTTAATTATAGTTAATCAATTGTGTCAAATTTAAAAACTTGTATTGCAAAATAACATAAATTTGAATTTGTGGTTAAAAGATAACATAAAAATTGAAAATTAATGTATGGTAACAAGAAAATAAATCAATAAATAATAAAAATTATCATTAAAATGAAGATTGTTACAAATCATGAAAACACTATAATTTGACACTTGAGTAATAAACTATTTACTTATAAAAAATAATCATAAATTACATACCGTTTCCTATCTCTGTCACGTTCTTTATCCCTATCAGTTCTTTCCCTTCTTTCAGTCCTTTCCCTTTCCTTTTCTCTTGAGCGACTGCGTCTATCCCGATGTCTGGCAGTCTTTTCCCTCTCCCTGTCTCTGTCTCTACTTCTTGAACGTCTCCTCTTCTTATCTGGAGTATTTGAGCGAGACCTTGATCGAGATCGAGACCTCCTTCTGTGATGCCTCTCCCTATATTAAAGAATAAATATTATAATTAATAACAATGAAATTAATTTTTGTTAATAATAACTACAATAACAAAGCAACTTTAGTTGAACTAGGTGATATAACTCAAAATGTTTCACACCAAGATTACTGAAGCATAGTCACAATTTCAACATTATAATAATGCAACAAATATGAATTATAAATGTTGATTAGAACATACAATAAAGAACATTATATCTTGAGCATTTTCCAAAAATGGACTTTCAATGAACAATCAGAGTTTACGTCTATATGTAAAACTAGCGTTGCAAACATAACCTTAACGATTTTCATGCACTCAAAAACAATACTTACTTTTCACTTCGAACCATTTTGAAGAACTATTTTCTTAATTACAAATAATCAACGATGGTTAAAGACAAACCATCACTTTGGAGCTATTCTCAATAACTATAATTGTCTAAAAATAAATAGACACACGCGCGTACAAACGCACGACTGCAGTCTACGGTCTGCGCAGTCAGCACTCAGCGTACACACTGACGTATTCTGTGCATATGTACGGCATACATCTTACGCCGGCTACCGGCCGATCGCTCATTGGACGACGTTATGTATATGTACTAGTGTTATTCGGCGCGCTACGCGCGCCCTCTGTCTCGCGATCGACCCAAAATTCTCGCAAAAAATCGAGATAC